>OMKZ01050875.1:0-19008 GCA_900302535.1 Neoniphon sammara | reverse complement strand
AGAGCTTTTCTGAAAATTTCTCACAACTGGGTTAGATTTAGAAGCAGCCCATTAGCTACCTTAAATATTCCCATTTAGGCATACAATTTCATGAGCATACACATCTATGACACTTCAATGCTCTTTATTGTGGTATTACAAAATATAAGGCCTGCATGATGAATAATATGTGCCTCTAGCTGGACATGATGTTTTCTCTAAAATGATAACAGTGATAAAGGCAGCAACCATTGCCACTACAGGATCATAGTAATGAAAACAATAGATTATCAATAACCTTTACACGTTCTTTCTTTATGACAAGTGATGTGCCGCATATTGCATAGTTTGAGAGTATGTTTAAAAGTAAAAACACATAAGTCTCTAACTGATGAACATTTTAGGTATTATCCTGATTCATTAGGGACTTGGTCATTCCTGCGTGTCTCCACCTTGTATATGGTCTGGTAGCCATCGTCCCAGGCATACAGTTGTTTGTCCCCGGGGTGATAGTGGATGCTGCTGTGGCTGGTGTAGCGCTTTGGGAAGAACAGCACCGGACTCTCGTTACTGCACATGGATGGCAAATTAAATGAGAGAATATTAGATTATTAGAAAATTAGATAGATTAGATCGCAGGCTTGTGTGTCCAGGTGTGTGTTTGTGCGTCTGCCTGCATGTAAGCCAACCTGTGGATGGTGTCATGGATGTCATAGAGACACTGTATGGTGGAGCGTCCTCCATAGCGTGTGTTATAGACCACGTAGAGAGTCCCACAGATCAGGAAGGCTCCTTCAGCATCACGGCTTTTACACAGTGTATCCCAGGTGTACTCTACAGCCAAGGTCCCTGAAATGGACATAAAAAGCATTATGATTATGATGATACAATGCGTGTGTGTGTGTGTGTGTGTGTGTGTGTGTGTGTAGAGAGAGAGAGACAGAGAGCAGGTGGATGTACTCTTTACATTTATCTAGTTTGGTTATGACTAGATTTCCTCCATAGTCAGGATCAGCATGGATCACCCAGAGACCCAGTTCATCCACAGCCATGTCCAGATAGGTGTTGGAGTTCAGTCCGTAGACCGGTAAACGACCTGCTCCTGGTAGCAGCGTGCTATCTACCACTGTACTGTTCACCAAGTCTACCTTTATGTGATGGAAAAGAGTGGACATTAGAGAATGGACATGCTTATTATTGTTTATATAGAAGCTTTGCATTTGCAGTCAAAAATCTTGCAGCCACGACTGGCATCATCTTGGAGGTCCACTGGAGATACAGAACTCCCAAGCTAGAAAATGAGATACCTGACAATAGTTGTGGTACAGGTGTGGGTCTATCCAGTAACATTAAAGTAAATGGTGTGGTCAAGCAGATTTGTTTCCAAATTCAGGTTACTTTGACACAGTAAACTGTCTTGTCCTGTTTAGCATTTACTCCACCAAAAAAATTCTGATTTGAATTGTATTTAGAAGAATCAACACAGGTAACTTGAACTAGTACTTTTTGGCTTTGTTAGCTAACTGACTTGATAGCAAGCCAATTTAGCAAAGTGACTACTTTTAATATCATTATGCAATCACTAGTAATGACCACTTGTAGTCATTTAACCAGTGAGCTGACCAGACATGGCTAGTTCACATGGCTAGCTGGCAAAGTTACCAAAAACATAAAATCAATGAAATGTATCAGTGATTAAAAGATCAGTGTACGGCCAAAAGCAGCACAGAATGGCTATTCAATACAGTTATGATGTCTGGGTTGTTAATTTAGAGAAGCAATCTGTACTCAGCTGTGTTGCTAAGAAATGTGGACTTCCAATATGGCTGCCAGACACACTAGGCACAGAAAAAGAGGCTAATTACAAGAATACTGTATTGCCACCTCTTCCCTTTGAAGGCAAAGACACGTGCTAAGCTACTAAATAAGTTTGATTTCCACCTCATTCACCCACCTTCAGTATCTGGTTGGGAGTGTCTGCCTTGTGGTAGTAGAGGAATCCATTGTAGACCACATGACCGGTTCCCTGCCAGTAAAAAGGCAGTTGTACCACCTTAGCTGGCCGTGTGGTACTCGTGTCTGTGAAGCGCTTCATGGAAACATACTCCAGCAGAGTGTTGTTTCTAAGCCCACTGAGGAAGTAGACCTGAAAGATTCTCTCAGTTACCACCATGTCCAGAGCAACGAGGAAACATCTTCTTGTGCAGCTCATGTTTGAAAGGAAGAGTCCACCCTCAGATAGTCTTACACTGCTAGATATCACCATGCATTTCGGGATTTAAGTGTTGCAATTTACTTTTTGTTGGGCCCATTTAACCTAAATCTTCCCGATCTGTGTCTGCTTCAGTTAGTGATTTCTCACATTTCCCAGAGAATGAGTATGAGCTATTCAGCTGTGCATTTACATGTAGACAGCAATAGCAATGGCATACTAAGAGTAAGAGAGCAGGAGACACAACATGTGTTATGTCTGCATTTCACTCTGATCTACTGAGGCTGTCAATGGAGAAATTTGTATATCTGCTTCTATAATGGATTTCTCCTTGCGTGATTGCTGAATGTTGGTTGGTGTTCTAGAAAGAAGCCCTTGCTCTTTGATTCTGAGCAGCTGACACCAATACCTGACATTTACCATTGATGTTTCAGATGACAGAAGTATTTTCTGTTACCAAACTCCATTGTAGCTGGGCTAGAAATATCTCCTGTGATGGAAATGTCTATATTTAGCCAGTTATCCAGTGGAATAAGAAAAATGCACTGTAAAAAGGGGCTAGAAATGTAGCACAAATTGCTGCATTTGATTTGAAAACTGATTAGTTTGTCATCAAACAGCGGCTTCCCTGCTGTTATATGATCATTTCTGATGGCAACAGGCAAAAAGATGATGTTCAAAAAGAATAGACCTTAGCTGATGCTTCTGAAGGGTCCTTGAACCAGGAACCATCGGTGTCTCCCATCCTCTTCACAATCTTCAGAGACTTGACCGCACTTAGGACAGTGCTGCAGTCTGGAGATGATGGAGAAAAGAACATAATGCGTGTTACCTCAAAGAGGAAAAGGATTTCCTCTTTGAGGATGAATGAACCTTCTATCTATCTATCTTTGGTCCCCATAAGTTTTGATGTCTTACTCTTAGTCTCTATAAATGCTGCCATCATCACCCTCACACATCACACACATACACGCAGAAATTCTTCCTACCGTTCTCCAGTTTGATCCTGGCTTTCTTTTTCAGCTGGTCTAGTTCCTCTGCCCTCATCTCTTGTTCCAGCAGTGCCTCCTCCATCTCAATGTTGGACTGGCTGGGGATCTTATTCTCTAGATACTCTAACTCTCTCTCCACCCGGTCTACACGCACGGACACACTGTCCACCTGGCTCCTCACCTCTGATCTATGGAGCGAAACAGTGATTATTTCATTTACCTGTTCATTCAGTGACTACTTCAGTCATTTAGCCACACTCGGACTCACTGTTGAGCTAGTTCTTGACCTCCGACCTGCAGAGGTAGACAGATTTTCACAGTTGATTGATTTATTCAAGGCATGCAGGATAAACATAAAATGAGTCAAATGGAATTACTGTCTGCTTGTCAAGCAAAAAGTGCATTTCCATACACTATGTCTGACATCCAGCATACAGACAAATCAGAACATGGTCATGTCACTGAGGCTGAGGCTGTCAACTCTGGCATCTGTCAACGTCTTTAATTTCTGTTCTGTTTCTGTTTCTGTTTTAACGGTACCTCAGAACACTGACAGTGGACAGGTGATTGCTGATCTCAGAGGAGAGGTCGTAGATCTTCTGTGTTACGCTCACTGTGTTTTGCTCACATCGATTCAGACGTTCCTGATGTAAATGATACATGAAAAAAATTTAGGCAAAGTAACACAGAAAGTTTTTTTATGTAAAGTTAATACTCATGGGCAAACAAAAACCATACTGAGACGTATTTATAGTTCATTGATTTGTCTTGCTAATCTAACAGCAGTGTTACTCACATATTAAAGGGTATTTGCTGAAGATGTGTTTATTCACAGGCTGATAGTTTTGGCTAATGCAACCCCAAACACTCATGATATTACCATTACATAAAGATGTTATGAAGACCAGTGAAAGTAGCCGAAAGAATGCCAAGAGCAATGCAGTCTAAGACAATCTGAGCCCGATGTAAAGAGATAGCTGGTATTACAAAATCCTTGGACTCATGGGTGGAACCAGTTCACACAAGGTCAGACACTCCTGACTGTAAAGGGAAAAAGTTAGGAAAGTTCCCAGATCACCAAGCATCCAGTAATAAGGCCTGCGAGGGTTAAGGCCATATAGTGCTCTGATAATATTTCCCATAAACACAGAATGATACTTTAAGAGAAAAGTAAGAGCAAAGGAAAGAAGTTACATAGGAGCAGTGAGGGTGAGCAGATGTCTAAACACCTGACTGTCAAAACCATCGCCTTTCAAACTGAAAATATCTGAGGAAGATTCTCCTGCGTTACTTCAGTGCTTTGCAACCAACTAAGGTGAATCAAAGGTGAGTCACAATTTGCTGTCTACCTTGTCCAGAGAAGGGCAAGCACTTTATGCCAAAAGGAACTGCAGTAGACACCTACCTCCATCTGTGCCAGTCTCCTCTCTAAGTACTGGATTATGAAGGCATCCTGGGTGGAACTCTGGCCCAGGACTGAACCCACAGTCAGGGACAGAGACAAGAGAAGGACAGGAACCACGCTGCCTGTCATCACTAGCACTGGTATGAATAGCCCGGCACGGGAACTGCAGCTGCAATGACTTCTAGGACTACCGCTATGGAGTTTACAACATCTACACTTTCTGGTGATGCATCCCCAAGTGTCCTCTATCAGCAGAATTTTCGTTTTCTTACTGCCGAGTTCAGTAAGCTTTGAAGTGAGCTGCAGCTCCAGAACTTTCCGTTTAGCCCTTTCAGATTTAGTTCCAGTAGGCTTGGACCCAACTGAACCTAACCCCTCAGTCCCTCCCAAACTCGCTCTCACTCTGTTTTTTTCTCTGTTCTTTCACTCTCTCCCTCTTTTGCTGCCTCTCTCTTTTTTTCTCTTCCACTTCTCTCTGTGGGTGTGTTTGTGCATTTGAGCAGTGGGAGAGAAAACAAAACAAGAGAGAGCATGAAGCAACAGAGAGTTCATACCCTATTGGTCCACCCTGAGGTATTTTTATTCTAATACTCTCCAGATGGGTGACACGTCCTCAGTTCTCAAATAAAGCAGAAGCTGCCCAATAAAAGGCATAAAGTGGGCTGTATAACAGAAGGAGACACTGTAATAGGACATCCTGTATGAAAATGTAGTCTGCAATATTTAAATCAGGGACTTTGCCATCACCTGTCTATATACAAAGGTCAATTGTTTTGCTACTACAGTTGTCTTCATTATGGCACACCTATCATCCCTTTGTACCAAAGGCTGTTTCCACTGGCAGCGTTACAGAGCTCAATTTCAACAATAATAATGCTATTAATAAATAAAATCTTACCTGCTTGAAACTGCAAACATGTACATAATCTGTCGATATCTTTGACTCAGCAAGATATTGGAGTAACTTTTACTACCTTTTGGAATCCTTTGACCACAAATTCTACAGTATGATGCTAAACAAGAAAGGTTATTCTCAGACTTAAACTGATCATCTTAAATCGATAATGTTTCTAATGTCTAATGTCTATAAACCTGTTGCCTTTATGGAGCACATATGACATACTAGAAGATTCACTTTCTGTTTAGTCTCATTTGTTGCTTAAATGTTTAATTTGTGGCATACTTTTGTAACCAGCACATGATTTCAAGATTTCCTGTCCATCTATGAGGTTTGTTGCTCTTGACTTATGATTTCTGTCTCCATCTGGTGCTTCTTATTGCTGTCTAGGTCCATTTCCTGGCCTTTGTATGATGACAGACACAACATCTGGTTGTCAGCTTTCAAAAATTTAAGTCTGGCTAATATTTAGAACAGGGCTCAGCTCCATTCTATAGAGTAATAACTGTGTAGGGACAAGACAAGGATAACAGAGGGCATGATAATCCTTGACATTTGCATTTACTGTTTCTTTAGGATTAGGCCTCTGCAGTCATACCAAGTTCCTACCACCAGATGGCGCCATATCACAACAGAAATTGGACACATACCCACTCCTAAAATCTATAAGAATGAAAAAAACACTGTACTCCAGTTTATAGATGGTAATATGAGTCACATTGCTACAACTAATGCCATCTACTATGTTTGACCATTATGTTTGCATCTAAGCAGGTATGCCATGTATGATTAACCCAACACATGGTCAACTATGGTCTGTTTATTTCAGTAAAGGTAAGAGATTTACTGTTTTTTTGGAGATCAGATTACTCTCATCCATTATATGTAATCTTTTACTTCCACCCTGTGCACACGCTCACACACACACACACACACACACACACACACACACAATGAGATGTAACCTCATGAAATATTCATTACGATTTGTAGGGGAGACCTATTAAATATCCATAGAGTCTCAGCAAGACATCTGACCGGGCTCACATTCAAGAATGACAGGAGGACTCCCGAGAGGATAGTGTGTATGTGTCTGTGTGTGCATGTGTGTGTACTGAGCATGTGTGTATGTGGTCTTTGTGTGTGCAAGAGTATGGCTGTCTGAGTGTTAGCCTTTACTGTATGCCTGTATGCATTTGTATGTGTGTGTGCGTGTGGATCTGTGTGTGTGTGTGTGTGTGTGTGTGTGCATACAGACATATTGGCATGTGTCTGTATGCATGCACTACGAGAACATGTATGTTTTTCTTTCTGTATAGGCCTGTTTGTCCATGTATGTTTATGTTTGTACGTATGTGTGCATGCACATGTAGTTGTGTATGTTTTGTGTGCATCTGTACTTATGGATGTTTGTATGTGAGTGTACAAGGCCACAGTTTTTTGTGTTTATACCTCATATTTGTGTGTGTGTGTGTGTGTGTGTCTACTTCCCACCACCCTCTGTCTCTTGACCTTTCCTGACAGTCTTTGTGTTTGGCAGATGATGAGGTTTTAATGCCAGGGAGCACAAACAGACAGGTACCCTCTGTTGGAGACAGTTAACTCTATAGTGGCTTAAAGGTGGTAGCAGAAACCAACCTGCGCTGCTGTCAAACTGCTGTCAAACACACTACTGCCAGCGAATACTGTGACTTGAGGTCTGTTTGTTCAACAACACTCCTTGGCAGATTGGGGACCTTGCAATTTTTTCAGGGTTAACTATGAAATAGGAGGCGACGTGGAAAGCAGAAATAAATAGCCTAGTAGCTGCAGACCCCAAATTTGTCTTGCACAATCGGAATTTGATAGTTTGACAGGAGACTAGCACTTAAGAGTGGACGGTGTCACAGTAACCTGTAAATAAACCTTCAATTTCCCTTTAAGTAGCTTCAAACTTAGAAAAAACTTTTTTTCCATATTATCCATATTGTCTATCGGCTGGTTGCAGCTTTCTTGAAGCTACATCGCACTTATAATGAGTGAAATATTCAAAGCCAAGATGCCATTGTTTTATTGCTGCAGCATTACATCACATAGAAAATATCTACATGTCTTATGCATAATTTTATACACATTTCCCTGTAATTCAGCAGCACATATTTGGTATCTTTGGAAACCTTGGGATTGTCACTGGAATTTAAAATAAAGTTCTACTGGTTTGAACAAAGCTCTGCAGCAATGACAAACCCACTGATATGTATGTGACATAGTCGCACAGTAAGGAAAAATTTTTTTTTTCTAACTTTGAAGTTGCTTAAGGGGAAATTTGAAGGAAAATCAAGTCACTTTGGCTTTTAACATTACACTCATACAGCTATCTCTTTTTATTGTTGTTGTCATATATTTAACCATTTTAAGTGAACAAACAATTCTCCAGTGGACCTCCGCCAGGCATGGTTGCTAAGAGATTTGTGATGCAACTGCAGCTACACCCTCCATCTGCCTCGACAATAGAGGCAAAATGTTATTATGCCAATAAAGCACACTAAATCCAATTGATTTTTCTTTTTTAAAAAAGCACATAGACAGGGCTCCTTCAGGCTGAAAGATGACATTTGGATTCAGCTCCAGTAAGGCCTGACAGAGCAAACAGATATTAGACAGCAGAAAGAGAGCCAGGTAAGCAATGGTGAGAGAAAGAAGCAGGTTGACAATACAGTTATTATAACTGCGGATGAGAGTGAAAGGATCACTCAGGAATTCTCTGCTAATGCATCACCCAGTCTTTACTTTCTGTCTTTTATTGCTGATGGCCAAGACGTATGAGGACCTTTCAGCTTTGTCCTTCATTATCACCCTGCTCTTCACTCATGTCTCCTCATGTTATTCCCCATACCACTACCTCGCACCTACCTATCCTTTACTATTGTGTTCATCTCCATGTACGGCAGCTGCTGGGACCCATAGCACTTCAGTGTCCCTAGGCTTGTTTGAGTCCCGCTCCCTGACCTTCCCATCTCTCTTTCTGTTGCCCCCCCCCCCCCCCCCCCCCTCCTCGCTCTTTGACTTCCTCTCTCTCCCTCTCTCTGCGGGTTATCTGACTTCCCATGGTTCCTCTCTTAAAAATTTCATCATTGGGGCGCTCCCTGGTGTAGCAGGCCAAGGTGAATGCCATGTCAACCCCAGGAGTAGAAAATAATTAACTGAAGTACTCCATTACAGTGCAGGATTGGCTACTTTACTTCAGTGAAGTATTCATTTGAGGCAACTTTGACCTTTCAGACCATTATATATTAAAGGAATACTCCAACGTTTTGGGGAAAATACCCTTTTTCCAACTTACCCAGACTGAGACAAAATGTTCAATACCATTTTCACCTCTGTACATCCACTGGTTTAGTTCCGATGTTTAGTATGTGATGTTAGCTTAGCAGATAGACTTAAAGTGTACAGGAGTCCTTAGCTTAGCTCGGTCAAAGTGAAAAAATAAACTTTGCAGCAACTCTGAAGCTGTCTTACTTACACAATGTATCATGTGTATTTGAAATACACGTGGACTTCAAGTCTTTATGCTAAGATAACACAAAACGCTACCCATAGGAGCTGACAGTGGATGTACAGAGGTGAAAATGGTATCGAACATCTTGTCTCAATCTGGGTAAGTCAGAAAAAGGGTATTTTCCCCAGAATGTTGGAATATTCCTTTAAAGCAAATTACTGTTAACTGCATTTCCATTTGTTAGTTAAGAATTAATTACATGAAAATGATGAAAACCATGAGGATGAAATTTGAGTGAGCATAACGAGACCACAACCAGGTTAATTCTTCAAAGATGGAACATTTCCATGCACTGGCACACAATGATACTATCTATGTGGATGGCATTCATTGTCAGGTGACTCCACTTTGTGCTGCATGCCATCGTCTGTTTCTCCTCTTTTTGCTTTCAAGTGTATTCCAAAAAATTAAGTAGAGATACCATTAAAATGTCTAAAAACTGCCGATTTCTTGTATTCTCACATCCAGCTATTTGTAATACATGCAAATGTGATATGGGAAACTCCCTTTTTCTCATTTTAGTTTTAAATATTAAGGTGCCAAATGCCAAAGTGAGGGTTATGAATGAGCTCCTTATCTCCAGAGTAATTGGCGCCTACGGCATTTCAACTGAATATGAAATACAGAAGTTTCTCTGAAAGCAAACATCTTTTTAATATTCATATGATTTGGAGCACATTGTTTTTACCAGGCAGTGGCAAGAGGAGGCCTGAACCTTGATCCAAATGTGATTCATTTGTGGCTTGTTTAAAAGACAAGTCGCCAATGGAATAATTTCTCACTGCAACTTATTTCCATGCAATCATCTGTTATGCCAGACGCAGGGACAGAATAAATAATGAAACAGACCAAAAGATTTTTAATCATGTCACAAAGGCCTCTAATAGATATTACTGATGCAAAAAAAAATCTGACTCTATGTAATGTGACTGGACTCAGCCTGCAGCCTGTAGTATACATCTGTACCTGTGGACTGACTGAAAAAGGCCCGCTGACTGATTGTGTGTGTGTCTACAAGTACTCACACACTCCCACAGAAACAAATACACTTTTTGAGAAATAGTTTTACTGATATGTGAATAAACGCTAACTTCCCAATGTAATAAGAGGAATTCAAAGGACTCAGACATTGGATACTGAGGGTTCTCACACAAAGAGCATCAAGTACTGAACTGTCCTGAAGGCAATTTATAGAAAAATCAATAAATTCCTCTATGTGATTGAATCTTTACAACCACAGTAAAAGCAGGGGTATTCAAGTGTATTTCAGTTGCAGGAGATGAGTGAAAGAGGGATACAAAGAAGATGAATTGAAATTAAAGGAGCTTGGTGGCGGCTGATTTCATTTTTAACCTCATCCCAAAGGCTGGCGATTATACAGGCCATAGGAGTACACTCAAGTCACTGATATATTGCTGGCACATTCTTGAGATGATGGCAAAAAAGGTAGACTGTGACCATAAATAAATGCTCAAGCAATGCTCTGCTGGTACCAAGGGGCCTCATATATGCTAACAACCCTCAATCACACCTCACCCAACCACAGATAGGCAGGATGGATCCTTGGATTGATGCCATTTATGACAAATTCTCACCTGCCATCAGTATCTCTCAACAGAAAACGGCATTCCTTGGACCAAGTGACATTCTTCTGTTCTTCAGTCATCCAGTTTTGGTGATCATGTGAAACCTTTAGCTTCATCTTGTAGTTCATAGCTGACAGGATAAGAACCAGGCATGGTCCTGTAGTTTTCGTTTTTTAGTTTGATGTATTTGCACATAACTTCAGACAAGGAATAAAAAGAAATGTCACAGGAGAGGTCAAGAAGCTGAAGACTTATGCAGTGAACCTCCCCCATAACATCAATAATTATTGAGTAGATACAAATATAATACATAGAAAAAAGAGAAAATACTGAATTAAATAATTAAATAAATGAAAGGACAAGGCCATATAAAGAAAGAAAGAAAAGACATTACAAAACAAAAATAAGAAAAATGAAGGGGGGAGGGAGAAAAAATAGAAACGTAGTACACAATAAGGTTAAACAGAGGTACAAAGAAACATAAGGCTACATACAATGGTCCTCTCCTACTGTAATGCATCTGCTTCTGAGTTTGATTAATTATATGTGCTCCTCTGCAGATCAGAATTCATTGTGGAGTTCATCTAAACATCAGCTTAACTTTAACTTTTGTATTACACCCTGGATTCATCTGCCAAAAGCATGCAACTTGGTAGTTTCCTCACCTATCAGTATTAGTTTGAGTGCATGAGACATATCCTCTCTTACCACAGTATTTGGACTACCTCCATTCACTAAACATTGGGCCAGTATTTTATATACAGGAGCTTCAAACCAGATCATTTTTGTTTGAAGTAAGATTGTGCTCTTAACAGAACTGCTGGCTGATGCAAAATTTGTCGTATCTATTTGGAACTGCATGCCTGTTTTTCCATGTATTCCCTGTAGGAGGCTATTCTGTGGGTGCTTTGTGCACTGATTCAGTGCATTCCGCTTTTTGATGTTTTGTTTTTTTTTCCACAACAGTCCCACATGATTCCTTGGCATCTGCATTTCCTTGGAAGTATACCAGGCACCTAGACAAATAAAACACCTCCCTTGGTGTTTCACTTTCTCTCTCTTGTTCCATCAGGTGTCCCCTCAACAAAGTTCTTTGATTTGTGGTCAGGGTTTTCACCAAAAACGTAGCTGTAAGAACTCAGTGTGCAGTGCAGGGACCTCTGTGTTTTTTGCCCCAAATGTTGTCTGTAAGACAGCACTGCCTCCCAAGCTGTGGTTAGAGGTAGGATTATGGTTATGGTTAGGGTCAGGGTTAGGACGCGATGCCTTACAGGAAACTTTAAGGCCAAAAAAGTACCAAGACCACAGTGCGACATCTGGATGTGTGCTGTATTTTTTCCTTCATATTTTCTATTTGAATGGTCCATTATCTGTCTCATCCTTGTTTTATGTTAAATTTCAGTGGTACTTTAAGCAGTAGTTAAAATTTCCCCTTCGCCCAAGTCCACTTCTTCAATACCAGCTTCAATATATCTACTCAAGTCCTCTAACATCTGTTCCTTCTCTGATAACAAGTCCCAGTACTCTTCCCCTTAGCACATTTCTGGACTAGCACTCCTCAAGAAGGTGTCACTTGTTATCAGCTTCGTGATAGAAGTCTTTGCTTCTTGAGTTTCTCTAGCACTCCTGCCATTGTCCTTTTCTTTCCTTGGTTTGTAATCCAATTCAATCCTCACGAAATCTTTTGTCTGAAGGGTTTCTGAAACAGTCTTTTCTGTGGACTACAACAATGTGTTGTCTTGCTTTAATTCTTATTCAATTACAGTTCTAAAGACTTGGAATTATGTGGACAAAGAAAGCATGATGAGGCTTAGCTTCCTGCACAGTTCTGGAAGTCACCGTGTCTAGTGCTGTCCATGGTGCTGAAATTTTGGTTTGACCTGTGACATGCGTTCAAAAGCCATTAATCACAACACTGTTGCACTGAGCTGTTATTCAGTGAATCTGGCCATTCTCCCCTGACCTCTCATCAGCAAGGCATTTTTGCCCTCAGTACAGCTGTTGGCTGAATGTGTTTTGTTTATCCCATGATTCATAGTAAAATCCAGACGCTGTGGTGCCAAAACCCCAGGAGGTCTCTGTTTCTG
Organism: Neoniphon sammara; assembly: GCA_900302535.1. Taxonomy (NCBI): domain Eukaryota; kingdom Metazoa; phylum Chordata; class Actinopteri; order Holocentriformes; family Holocentridae; genus Neoniphon; species Neoniphon sammara. Next base: position 6,311 of record OMKZ01050875.1, on the reverse strand, counting down.
AGGTGTCTGGCACCAGTAATAATACTTTGTTTAAAGTTGCTTAACGTGTTTATTCGAAGAGTAACTGAACCTCTCGACCTTGTCTGCATGCTTTATATTTCATGCGTTATTCATACATGACTCACTGTCTAGAGGAGTGAGCCCTATGTGTAAACGAGGAGGTACAAATTATAAAGTAGAGATATTTGATCATTTTGCGAACAAGGGGAAAGACATTCATCCATAGAAGGTTCAACTGCATGCGATATTTGCTAGTAATTTACTTCCTGTTGCTTTTCTGAGTAATTGACTGTGTTTCTTTTTTTCTTTCTCACATCATCCTCCTCCAAGCTATATGATGTATATCTTTCTCTCTTTCCTTTCTCATGCAGAATGCTAGATACCATTCCCCCACCCCCAGCACCACCAGCCCATTTCTCCAAATGTTAGATGGTTTGAAGCAAAACCTCCAGTTCTGGGGTCTGCAGAGAGGAGGCTCTAAAAGCACAGGAGACATCAGACATGCATTAGGAGCGGACAGGATTATCTCATACACCCATTAATATTAGAAACTGTCAGCGTACCGCAGACAGCTGAGAACAAGTAGTGCTAGAGAAAGTCATCTCTAATCACCAAGTCAAACCTAAAAATATTTTTAACTACTATTTTGTAATTATTTCTATGAACGTAGGGATGCTTTTTAATTAGATAGATGAAAAGTAAATCCCAAAGGGATGCCAAAGGGAAGGAAGACTAGGGAGTCAAAACCATGCACTTACAGAATAATTGTTCAGAGGCATTTTAGTAAGTAACTGACTGCAAGCTCTTAGGGGACTTTAATGTAGGTTCTGTATGATGGATGGTTTGTGCAATGTTGAGGGGGAGGGGTTCTAAAGAATAAAGCAGGTCTCTGTCCCTATAGTACTGAAGGACATTAGTTGTTATGGAGACAAGAGAACAGTGTATAGGGGTATAGGTGAAAGAATGTAATGATAAGGTCAAACACCTGCCCCCTCACCTTGCCACCACCACCAAACCCCACACACACAAATGCACCGCATACACACATGTGTCACACACAGAACAGCTTTATTAAATGACCTTTTCAATAATGGGTCAAACTGCGAAACACATTGCTGGGGTCACAAGGCCTTGTTTCACAGAGGAAAAGATCGCTTCTGTTGTCTGACGTCTAACACGGAGCAGAAAGCTTTTTCCCCTCACCTCACTGAACACTGACATGCATTCATTATGCAGCTAAACAGATTTTGCTCTGTAATCCTGAAACACTGTTCTGAGTATAATGCCTCCTGACGACGCTAAAAAACGTACCTTTGTTTGAGACACAAACTGGTACAGTATGTCCATCAACTGAAGTGTTATTCTAAGCAGAGAATATCTATCTATAAAGTACGCCATGCCTTCCTTCCAGTTATTTTATATTAGTTAATTAAAGCAACAAAATATGAAGGTATCATTTTTTTGGTGTGTACAAAATCAATATTATCTGGTTTATTCACACCAATCAACCATAATCATAATCAACGAAATCCAAGAAATATCTGTTGTAGTTAATTTATGGTTGATTTTAAATCAATGGTTAAAAGATTTTGGATGTGTGTGTTCCAGTGAGTGAACACTTTAACATTTTAGCAATGAAATGCTGCTCGTTTGCTTCTTCCATTATGAATGCAGCAGAAAAACAACTGCCGGAAAAGTGAAAAACATGCATGTGAACAAGTATCAAATGAACTATAAAAGCTGAAATGTTAAGATAATTGATAATTCACTGCTATTTAAAGACATGTAGAGCTGTAATGTGAGAAATATTGTGTTAAAAGGATGTATTTTAATCACTTTTTGGTTTCAGCTTTTCAGGATTTGGCTCTCAAGTGTGTATTAGACAGCAGTGCTCCTGACAAATTGCATGAACAAAAAGCTCCACAGTGAGGTAAGCAGGATCAAACATCATGATGGCATGATGGCATTATGATGGTAAAATAAGGCCCAGGATGAAAATAACAGGAATTACCCTTTATGATTAGCACATTTTATTTAGGTCTAGATAATCAAGTTATATGAAAACTACACACTCTTTACATCTTGGAGTCCCAGTGGTGAAGAGAAATTATGCAGTCACTCTGCTGGCTTAATTGGCTGGCCACTGTATAAATAGCAACTTAGCATGCATGTACGCACACACACGTGCACGCGCGCGCACACACACACACGCACAGACATACTATCTCTGCCATCATAGCACTCCAAGTTAAGTGCTACTGTAAGGAGCTCATTTCCACTGTGAATTTGAAGTCAGTGCATGTGCAGGAAACCACACCCTGCTAATGAGCAAATGCTCTTACCCATCCAAGGACAAACAAACACACAAACGGCAGGGGATGCTGCTTACTGAACTGCAGCGTGCATTCAGGTGTATCGATTGATCCCTGCTGAGAGTGTTTCAGTGGGAGAATGTCTTATAACAGATGTTCTTTAACTTTTTCAGCACGGTCTCTTTTAGTCTCTTGGCCCAAGCCAATTAATAAATATGTATATACAGTACATACTGTACTGCACAAATATCTATCTATCTATCTATCTATCTATCTAAGTGATTCTCGTTTCCATTCTACCACTAAAACTTATAGGAAGTATATTGGCCGTCCACACTAATTATGTATTATATGTAATAACACATTATCTATAAGTACATTTGCACCAAAATGAAAAACTTACTACCTCATTGCCCAAATACTATGACCATGAACGCCATCCCCAACACTTGAACACTATTAACCTCTTTGACTCTGTTGGTCCCACTGGTGGGTTCATCATTACAAATGCATGCCACTTTGTTCAAAACCACTAGAGCTTTATTTTCAATTCTAGTGGAGATCCCAAGGTTTCCAAAGATACCAGATATGTCCTGCTGAATTACAGGGAAATGTGTATAAAATGATGCACAAGACATGTAGATATTTTCTATTTGATGTAATGCTGCAGCCATAAAACAATGGCATCTTGGCTTTGAATATTTCACTCAGTGTAAGTGTGATGGAGCTTCAGTGTTGCAACCAGCAGATACACAATACGTATGTGACATTTTTGTACAATATGGCAAAAAATGTTTTTCCAGGTTTGAAACTACATAGGGTAAATTTAAGGGGTAATCAGACTTTATGGGCTTTAAAAAAAACAAAACAAAACAAAACTTTTGAATGGAGCTGTAATGGTTCATCCTTTTCACGGTTCAGTTTGTTCCTCAGTTTTTAGGCTACAGTTTAGTTTGTATCACGATTTGACTTGAAAGAAAAAGAACTATACTGACTCAAATTCAAATTCTCTCTTTTAATTGAAACACAACGAAAAAAATCAACACAAAAAGCACATGACATACAGTCCAGAATATAGTGCCACATCGCCTGACCTATAACCTGTGGAGTTTCTGAAATGTGAGAATTTGCATACACACAGGCATCCAGGTAATAGGCATATACTGGTTAATTTCCATAATAATTGGGAGAGAATACTTAAATGCAATCCTTACACCTCGGTATCAAATGCTACATGCATGAATAAACAGACTATTGGAAACCAAGCTCACGTTGAAAGTGAATCCAACAATGCACGGCATAAGGTGAATACATGCCTCAGTGACAAAATTTGCACGTACTTCAAATACGCAATTATAATGCGATTAAGGCAATGATGCGAGTAAAGCAGAGCCCATGTAAACACCATAATCTGATTATATTAATGCTAATTTGCTCTTAGTCTAAGTAAGCGTAAAGTAATTGTGGCAACATATGTGGAGTACTATGTTTTTAATCTGCATTAGTAGGACATGAAATACACCTTAGTCACATTTATTGAACTGTAATGTGCATGTTTTGTGGAGGGACAGGGTCGTCTGTACTGGGCTGGACATGACAGGTGACAGGATTCAACACTACTGGAGTTTGGAGGAGATTTAAAGGTATATTCCAACATTTTGGGAAAAATAGCGTTTTTACAACTTACCCAGACTGAGACAAGATGTTCAATACCATTTTCACCTCTGTACATCCACTGGTTCAGTTCCTATCGATAGCATTTCATGTTAGCTTAGCATAAAGACTTAAAGTCTACAGGAGTCATTGGCCTAGCTCCATCAAAGTGAAAAAATAAACCTTACAGCAACTCCAAAGCTGTCTTATTTACACAATGTATCATGTATATTTGAAATACATGTCATGGATTAAAAAAAATAAATAAATAAAAAGAGGGTCATATTAGGAGAAGTTAGATGGTAGGAACTATAACTGCATAACATATGTGTTCATCGATTATAATTACAGCCATCTAACTTCTCCTAAAATGACTCTCATTTAAAAAAAACAAATGTGTATTTCATTACATGATACATTGTGTAAGTAAGACAGCTTCACAATTGCTGTAAGGTTTACTTTCTCTCACTTTGGTGGAGCTAGGCTAATGACTCCTGTAGACTTCAAGTCTTTATGCTAAGCTAACACAAAATGCTACCCACACAAAATGCTACCCACAGGATAATTGGTACATCAATATGTAGAATATGTAAAAAGCATTTTGAGGTAAGTGCTTTCTAGGCAAAGAAGAAAGAGTCTTTCTTCTTATACTGAATGCGTAAACACAAAGAGCAAAGACATTGAGAGTAGAGGAGGTAATATAAATGTGAATATATATGTAGTTCTGACTGGATGAACTGAATGGAGTGGGTATCTGACTATTCCTTTAATAACCCAGCACTGGAATTTTTAAATCATCCAATGTAGGCATAATTTCAACATCCATTAGGCCCTCAGAAATACTGCTGATCATGATGCCCTGCCCTAGCTACATGACAAAACCTTTAAAACTAAGAGCAGCGATGTGCTGTCTAAAAACAATGAAAATTACCAGACAGTGGTTAAGATATATGCTTAGATGAATAAAATCTGGAACCATTTAGTGAAAAAATTCTTTTTTCCATCTGGTTATGCAGCCAACAGCGCATAGAGCCAATGCTAGTGGAAATCTTCTGAAATTGTTATGATTTTACTACCATCGAGCATGTCAGCTCATAGTTATGTCTTAATTATAAATTTTGTTCCATTGACAGTAATAGTCCAGTTACTCATAAAATCAAATGTAGCGATCATTTTACACCATTTAGCCCCACCGACCATATATTCAGTTTGGCAGGTACTCAGCACTGCCCCCAAATGGCCAAAAGACTGTACTGCATTCTTTTTTTCTGTCTCATAGCAGTCAATGGCCATGGTTCAGCTTTCTCTCTCTCTGTAGGCTTTGGTAGCAGTTACCTGAAGACATTGCGGTAAGCTGTGTGTGTATCAATGTATGAATGCAAAGCAGGGCATGAAAAAGAAAAATACCATTTATGCTCAGCTTTGGCTGAAGCGAACCAAAATGAACCGAACCGAACCAGTGGACATACAGAGGTGAAAATGGTATCGAATATCTTGTCTCAGTATGAGTAAGTCGGCAAAAGGGATATTTTGCCCAAAACATTGGAATATTCCTTTAAGCAATTACTATGAAGCATTTATGTAGGGTTTAACCATTTGGGTTTAACCATCAGCCAAAGCTTTTATGGATAATTGGTACATCAATATGTAGAATATGTAAAAAGCATTTTGAGGTAAGTGCTTTCTAGGCAAAGAAGAAAGAGTCTTTCTTCTTATACTGAATGCGTAAACACAAAGAGCAAAGACATTGGGAGTAGAGGAGGTAATATAAATATGAATACATATGTAGTTCTTTGACTGGATGAACTGAATGGACAGTGGGTATCTGACTATATCTAATATCCACTACCCACACTCTTCATACCACAGACCTGAGCACATCTGAAAGAGATGAAAAGTGATCATCTCCCTCTCAGTATGCATTTAACCCATTGACAACCTCCATGGAAGTGCAACATTTCCTTTGATACCTTCACAGTAACTTAATAAGCTAACACAATTGCTCCAGCAAATTGCACCCTACCTTCTGTACCACACACTGACAGAGCACATATCAAATTGAGCAGATTGCCAAGAACTGGTTAAGAGGAAATAAGAAAGAGGAGGCAGGAGGGATTATCAGGAAGGAGAAAAGTGCTTGAGGGAGAGATGGGACAGGAAGAAGGAGGCCGAACAGACTCAAAGATAATTCTATTGTATTACGGCGAGATTCAGAGCAGATGTCTTGGTGCGGTCAGAATGGCTAATAGCAAAATCCAATTCCAATCCATCCTAGATTACATTATGAATTCACTCCATGCCATAAAACAGAAGCTTTTGATTTGAGGGGTGTGTCGGACAGTGAAG
>OMKZ01050874.1:0-31190 GCA_900302535.1 Neoniphon sammara | reverse complement strand
ATACACATACACAGAGACACACAAAAACATTTCTTCGTCTCATGGGAGAAGCCATGGCAAATTTTTGCACTTCTTAATTGAATTAAGTCAATTCCATCTGGCTAATGAAAGGGAAAGGGGGGGAGGGTAACTAGGGAGGGGGCAGCACTTTGCCCTTTCGGAGGCTTCAGGCTAACTATCACATTCAATACGTTTACATGCACTTTAGTAACTGGGTTATTCCCCATGAACTGCAGTTATACAATTTCTTAAATGCCATGTAAACGAGAAACTAGGTTTCCATAATTGGATTGAGAGTTTAAGAGAAACCCAGTTAACACAGGTGGATTTCTGCTTGAGAAACCAGATTACTGGGCCGTGTTAACCCTTAATCAGATTTCTGAATGGCTTTGTACATATGAGCATGTGCAGGAAAAGAGCAGACGTGTAAACTGAACACAATTAACACAAACTGTCTGTCTGGCATGGTCACTGAAGAATGCTCGATAAATGTAGGCTTTCATACCGCACATCTACCACGACCTGCTTCACTTATTAGTCTCACTACAGAGTGGCAGAAAAACTATTGCTGCAGCAAAAGGCCGTCTCTCTGGTGCATTCCAGTGGCTCTGCAGGCTGCAGCACCGTAGTCAGTAGTGGCAACAGTCAGGGGTGGAGGGAAAACCTGATTATTGACCGTGTAAGCTGCGGTTTTTGAGTAATCATAGTAATACAACGTGTAAATATGTTATCTGATTTCTTGCCTTAACCTGCTTACTCACAGTAATCTGATTTCTTGTGTAAACGTAGTCATGGTGAAGGGGGTCACCTTCTCTAGACCAGGACTAGTGTCTTGTCACCACCTTTGTGTCTGGAGTCATGCTGGCAGAGCAGCAGTGTAGCTCCACTGAATGTGGACTGTCTGTCTGCAGCATTTAGCGTCACCATGCTGAGCTGAAGCGGCGGCCACATATATATGTATCTGTCATTAAAAAGGCGCTTGTTACCTGGCAACATTTAACACAATAAATGCTTTTTATCTTATCATCCATCTCACGGTGTGTACATTTAGTCCTGGGATAAATGTAGATAAATGCAGTGTCCTTTAAACAGGAAAACAGAAACGCACACACACACATGCACGCACACACAGAAACAGATACAGAGCCAGTGGAACCAGAGAAGCAAACTGACTATCACATATAGGTGTGTGTGGGCTTGAGGTACACACACACACACACACACACACACACACACAGAAAGGCGTACGTACGTATGCACGTACACACACACCCATGCACACACATATACAGTGTGATTGCTCTGCTTCGCTCGTTTAGCACTTCTAAGGCAGAGATCCCCAGAGGCCACCCATCACATCCAGTTACTGTGGCACCCAGACACGACCGGGCCCCACCTGGCTGCTCTCACCTCAATCTGTAGGAGGCAGGAGGCACTAGCACCATGTCTCTCTCTCTCTCTTTCTCTCTCTCTCTCTCACACACACACACACACACACACAATCGTCACCAAAGATCAAGGATGTGGTCACACACTGTCATATTTCCTATCAAAGATCACAAAGACATTCTTCCGTACGGAATTGTACAAACTTGCCATCACGCCCGTAAACTTGTTACAAATAGCCTCCTCGTCTTAAATCACACACAGACACACACACACAGACACACACACACACACACACACACACACACATTGCTAAAAGGAGTCTGGAGACTGACAGCATTGCAGTCACACTCAAACCTTTCTTCAGAAGTGTGAAGAAGCTTATGAATCCCCAGCCAGTTGTCCTGCGAGAGCAGATAGCCAATTATCATTTTCAGCACGGCACCCATTTTGACAATTGCATTTGTAATTAACAGAAAATGAGTAAAATGCGTCGGCTACACGGCAGCGCCACTGAGTGCCTGTGAGAATAACAGATGGAATAAATGGCAAACCGCTATATCAACAGGCATTTTTTTAAGAAGCAGACTAATGAGAAAGGGCTGCCTTCATTGTTGACTCACGCTGATGGCATCGGGTACAGTTATGAAGATGTAATGGCTTGCTGAGGGGTAGCAACTTTGGCTGGGAGCAGGTGAGGGTGAAAAACGAAAGATGGGAGGCAGACAGAAAGAGACAGAGAGTGGGAGAGGGCTGAGTGAGGTGAGAGAGAGAAAGAGAGAGAAGGGGGCGGGCAGCATCAGGGTAAAGGAGGTGGAGGAGGTCTGGCCGGTGATTAGTGAGCTCACGCGCTGGTTGAGGCTGACTTGTCACGGGTTGACATGGGATGCAATTATAGAGGGGAAGTTTCCCAGCCCCTCAGGCATGTGCCAGCCATGCTGTCAACTTCGGCTGATGTGCGGGCTCTTGGCACCGCCAAAGGTGTCACAGGCGCTTATGTGTGCTCAAAACTGCTGCGTTCCCATGAAAATTGGCCTTAGCTTACCCAGATGTGCTAGAGTCTGACGTTCACAGGCAATGATGATGAGTGTGTGTGTGTGCGTGCATGTTTGTACGCACACGCTCAGAGTTGCGATTTTTTTTTTTAGTGCCAGTATTAGCTGAGCCCTACTCCACTCCCAGCCCTGCCTCGGTCTTACTTTTTCTCAATTCCTCTGTAGCTAGTAAGTGAAGCCACAACACTTGTGATTCTGCTGGCTCCTCACGCTGTTCCCATATCTTCTCCTTTTCCCATGTCAGCCTGCGTATCACTCCGCCAGCAGTGGAAGTAAGCTCTTTAAGACCCAAGGCAAATTACCTCAGCGGGACACCACACTTCTGTTCCCCTCCTTCTTCTCCCTCTTCTTCACCGTCTTCTCCTTACCTCTTCTCTGCACGACACGTATCAAAGTGTGTGCCTCAGCACTGGCTACACGTTGCGGGAGTCCAGCTTAAAACAAATTCAATGTCCTCCACTGGCAGATTCACATCTCTCCTAGAGTGGGACAAAAAAACTGCTCTGGTACTCCATTTCCTCTCTGTGGGGTTGAAAAAGAGAACATGGGCTTTTACCAAAGGACAGAGTGGGGCATCTGGATTTTTGTCCAGCCTTCTTTTTTTATCATAACCCCTCTTTTTTTTTTTTTTTTTTCAGAAAATTGATTTGTACAAAGACTTCCATACAACCATCTAGGGGCTTGAAAGCCATGCTAGCAGGCCATCAGGTGTGATTTTCCACTTCAGACAATTTTTTTTTTTTCTGGGCAATGGCCCGGAATTGCATCCTCTGAGAGCTGGCAGTCCCTCTTAACTAGCCTGGGGCAACACAATACTTAGATGCACCACTACTCCACTATCATTTTCAGGAAGATCAAAGTTTAGAAGATGCTGCCAGTAATACTGAGAAAGGGATGGAAGGTTGGTCTGGGGTCTGCTGTTCAATAACATCCTCACCAAAATTGATCTGTGCACAGTCGCATACGATGATGCTTGTACAGCATGTTTAGAGGATCGTAATTAGGGAGGCTAACTCTGGTTAAGTGAAGCCATGAAAGGTGCTAGACAGCAGCCTGTTAGTGGGCCTGTAGGAGTCACTGGGGTCTGCTGCTGTGCCCTGTTAGTGTTGTTAGCAATAACTGTAGTCAGCCGGCAGGATGTGTCCCTGTGTCCTCTACCTGAGGCCCCTGCTGCGACCACACAGCAGGCAAGCATATGATGCTCCCTCGCCCCTCACAGTTCACAGCCCAACACCTCAGCCAAGAGGGCCTGATTACATCGGAGGAACAAGGGCTAATTAAAAAGGGTCTGATCAGGGAGGAGTAAATTATTTAACGCTGCGCACACATACTGATGTCTCTTCCTCAGATCCTGAACCAGACTTCTCTCTGTCGCTCTGGTCTCTTCCTTTTCATTCTCTCTCTTTGTCTAATTCTTTGCCTTGCCTTTGCTCGTTTTTCAAATGACATTTTCACCATTCTACTCTTTCATCATGGAAACTATGCCATTCAGTGGCCATGCCACAGCATGCCAAACATTCAGGCATGCAAACATGATGAGGCTATAGTGGAAGAGAGACTGAATCCGCTTTGAATGTGTCATTGTGTGTTGATTAAACACAACATTAAGAGAGAGGTCTAAAACACCCTGACAAATCAACAAAGAAGTGACCGCACAGACTCACTTCTGCCATGACAAAATATTTCCCTTTCAGAAATTTAACAATGGCACAAGTGGAGATGTTAAGTGTTGTTTCCTTCTGCTTTCACATTCATATTTTGCTATAAGAGGGATACCCTCTCCTTTCAAACACCCTGCACCTACCTCACCATAAGCCTTTTGGAATGAATAACCCTTCTTATTTTATTATGCCCTTTAGAAACCTGTAGACTGTTAAAGTGCTTTTTGCTGATGCTGTGCCGCAAACAGTATGACCAAAAGTTCACAGAGCAACTCTTGTATTCATTCACTCAGCAGGGGACGGCATTTTCCATTTCTTTTCCTCAGTGTTGTGGTTTTTCTCTGACAGCTCTGCTCTCTCTGGGCCAATTTCAGACTTTCTGATCACCCGCTACACCATGCACATCTCTCAACTGCTACAGGATGCTAACCACAAAACCTAAAGTCCGCAGAAAATATGAAAATCACTGACCCATGACAGTGTGGACTGGAAAAAAATACCATTGCCTTGTTAACATTGCCTTTTGCATTTACAATCTGCTCTCCTGAAACAATTAACCTTGAGGAGAGCTGCAAACTAGCATGGGAACTTTCAAATGCAGCACCGCACAACTCACATCATTACAAGGCTTCTGTAAAACATATTCATTTTTTAATGGTACATCATTAGTGATCATTTAAAAGTTAACTATATTTTCATACTGGGAAAGACAACTGAGTTATGCATGCAGTCTTACTACTTCACATTCATACCCTTACATACAAATTCACACCTTGCAACTGTTCTATTCAGTCATCTCATACTGTGTCCACACTAAGCCGAGTAAATCTGAAAACACATCTTTTTTCTTCTCTTTAGCCCTTCCATCCACATGTTTTCCACCTATGAAAACAGGACTTTTCAAAAAACACTCTGCAAAGTGTGTAAATCTGTAAACATCAGTCTGGCGTTGTACTGTGGATGGGGAAAACAAAACTGTTTGAAAATGGTGACGTAGGATTGTCATATGATATACAGTAGGTCATAGTCTAGTAATGAGCATGGGCAGGCCTCACGTGGGCACATGCTTGATAGGGAGCTTCAAACATTTTGGGGTTTTTGAGTGTGGACAGCAGACTTTTGGAAAATGGTCTGGACACCCTATGAAAACACGAGAGCACACCAGTGTGGATGTGGTGTGGATGGAACACCAAAACAGTGTTTTCAAATTTACCCGGTTTAATCTCAGCCAGGGTCTTCTGCTTTTGGCCACTGAGCCGCTACTGAACTGTTGGAGACTAAATGCCCTCAACAGTGGCTGTTGAAGGAGTTGAAAGCATTACTTATGCAATTTCTGTGGCTGGATTTTCATTGCATTTTGGACCATAGATTTGATCTATTGTCTACCCTGTTTATCTAAGCTCTAAGATCTTATTTCAAGCTCTGACAAAGGGGAATTCAGACTATACAGTGTTTCACAATAGTAAAAACAGCGAATGACACCTTTCTATATTTTTCTTAAGATATTCAAAATGTAATAACATTCATGAGAAAACAGCAATTTATGAAAAGTCCCAGGAAAGCTGTGGGCATATTTTCTGGATTTCAGAGGCTTAGCATTGAAGGTGGTTCTAAAGTAGTGGGAAAATGACAGAGATGTGTGAAGACTCAATAACACTGGTATTTTCCTGTAATTATCATGATGTTCATCATGGAAACCCGTCCCCAGACTGTGATATTCAAAATTAGAACTAGAGTAACAAAAAAATGGTTGTCATGGAAACACAAGTCAGCAATACATGTGGAGCCTTGACATATCACCAAGTAAAGAAAGTCTGGGTACATGAAAAGCATCTTTTAACAGCCTTTGCGCTTTACCGACACTTTAATTTTTAATGGCTTATATAGTGGGCAAATGGAAAACACAAATTCAGCATAATGTGGTGCAATATCACAACATAATTTTCAAAGTGCTATTGCTAAAAATATGCTATTGTTTCATCCTGTGCTTTGCTATGTTTTTAGTGCACTGAGGCTGTATGAACTATGTTGTGTCTGTACATCATCTAGTGTTCATCCATTATGAAAACAACACTTTACTCCAATGGCAAAATGATGTTGACCTTTGTGAAACCTAATACTAGCAAACTGTGTCTCATTGTTCAAAGATAATAGCTGGGCAACATCCCTTGTAAGGCAGATGATGTTGCTGGCATGCTGAGTGCCAGCCGCGCTATTGGGTGGGTGTCGGACTGGTGATGACTCATTCCTCTTCTGCTGTAGAAAGACCTGGGTGACAGGTTTCTGTTTTAGCTGCTGCAACAAAATGCTTCCTGTCGTCATTGAATTTTACTTCGCTCAGATCAATGATTTCGTAGAAATTCCTTTAGTCTCTGTAACAGCTACCCGAAATTCACTCAGGATATAATGTAAAAGGGAGGTGGGAAGCACAGGGAGAGGAGTGATAGGGAGGGGAGGAGAGAGAGAGATAGAGAGTAGGCCAGCCACCCTAAAGAAGCCTTGTTCATTCCCCAGGGAAATTGCATCACATATTGATCCATGTTCCCTGCATCTAATGGACGCAGGGGGTGGAAGTGCTGGTGGCAATTGGGAATAGCCATGAGAGTAACAAGGAGTCATTAAGGCATAAAACCCAGGATCGTCACCCGAAGACCTTTCCCTCAGCCTCGCACAGGCCTCTCAGTGTAGGCTGCCTCAACAGCCGCGTATACCTAAGAGTTAGATTGCCAGAGCAGCAGGCTCGTGGGCTCAGACGAGCATTTGTCTCCATTACAGCCCGTATACTGGCAAATAAACAGGGGAGACAGACAATCATTCTGCATTACATCCATGACTATAGCACTTTACATTTTCTATCAGTGTAACAGACTCCCTGGGCCATCTCGCAATCCTCACATTCATTTTTTACTGCCTCACACACATTCTGTTCCCCATGTGCACAGATGGAGCTTTTACCAGGGAGGGACTTCCACAACTGCTGTAACGTTTATGGTCCTTTCTCCAAGGCAAAAGAGCGAGATCCAACACAAGATCTGGATCCTCACCCAAATCAGTCGTGCCATCAGTATTGTTGCTCAACTACAGAAAAAAAAAAAGACTGCAAAAGACAGTCTGCAGCACTGTCCTGTGCCTTTATAAGCTATTCACCCATGACACACATTGTCCTTTGTGTCCAAGGAAGGGGAAGCAGCTACCTATCAGCCCACTGTGGCATAACCACAAGTCTATTCTGAGTTTTTCTTCTAAAACAAATACATGCAATGGGACTTTTCAACACAAGGGTACAGCAGCAAAAGCAAGATTAAAGGCTAAAGCAAGACAAAAGCAAGACTTAAGCAGCACAGAGAGAAAACAGAGAGGGAATCTGTGATTATCATTAAAGTAGAAGGTAGTGGGTGGACCAGCCTGCCAATGATTTTAGTTTCTGGGACTCAGAGTTTGATGTAATGCAGACCATTTGGATTGCAAAATGGAAGAAAGTTCAGTATGTTACCGCCATTGTTGAGGTGTTTTGCACAACCACACTGCCAAAAAAAATACAGTATTATCTTTTATATATAATTGTGTTCCCTATCACAATACACAAAGACTTTCATATTTAATTAAAGCTCTTTTCAATAAAATGGTGAGGCATTTTTCAATTTCAATTTCAATTTTTAGCTGGTGATGATCTGGGGTTTACAGTTAGGTCTCACGTTTAAATGGGAGACTGTAAGGTTTCATTTTTAGTGGGGATAGCATTGTTCTAGTGTGGCAGCCCAACCATAGTAAGATTTTATTAATATATTTTTTAAGATTTTTGTCAGATTGTCAGAAATGTAGCCTATTTCTTACATAAAGTACCTACATGATCAAAGTGAGAAGAAACGTGTGGTGGTGAACAGAGTGAGAGACACACAGTGTTCCTATAGTATAGTAATTCAATAGTGTTGCTGCAGTTGAAAACACACTCCCGTAGCCATGCTGCTGCAATAAGAAGAAAATCTCGGGGAAACACTGTTTAGTCAAAAGTATAACAGTGAACAAACAACTATGATTCATAACTATGACTAGCAACACAGTAGATAAATAGTGCTTAAACCATCAAATATCCAGGATGCCAAAAACACATATTTACAACAGTATCCTATGCAGATTGAGGAGATTTGAGGAGAGTTTGTTTTCATCTGCTGAGCTGCATTCAGTTTGTAAAACATATTTACTTCACATGTAACTTTCTACAGAGCTACAGCAGACTAGAACTGTGTAAAGGCAACATGGCAGAGCAGAAAAAACTGAAAGAGGGTTTTAATAACAAGATCATTTTACTCAAGAGTTACAGAGTTAAGTAGTGTAGGTAAGTTGCACCCTTGTAAAACTGACCGAGCCTCTCTATGTCACATCATATGTTCACTGTAAAATACGGCAAGCACAGTCTTTGCATAATTTAGTTGTTCTGGGTACAATTTACTCTGGTGTGAAAATGTTCTTACCACTGCAAATGTAGTATTTAGCCCAATGACCACTACCACAGGCTTCCAACTATGGCAATGTCACTAACTCACTCAGTTGCTCAGGATGTCCATACAACCATTTTGGTCTCTTAAAAAGACCTTTGCAGGGCCGTTAGACTCTTAGGCTTGTTTTTTTTGTTTTTTTTTCCTTTCTTTTTTTAATGTTTTTCTGGCTCTTACCCACATATAACAACTCTAACCATCGCTTAAAATTCAAATACTTCCCCATTATTCTTGAGGTGTGTGGACAATTTCACACAGATGAGGCACTTACCTGCATGTAAATGCTTAATCACCTTTCAACCCCTAAAAAATGAATTGGCTCTATGCATGTAAATAAGGTGCATCACTTAGCTGAGGTGTCTCACCCCAGTGTCAGACTGACGGTGATTTTGATTTGGTGCCATTTGGATATTAAGTGCAGTGGATAGTGAGTGCTATTACAGCTGGGGACAGGCAGCACATCAATCTATGTCAGAGAAGTGGAAATCTGTCTCCAGACACAAGCAGTCAGGAAGGAGCCGCAGTGGCGGACATCAGCTGCATGAAAAACTCCAGTCCCAGGAGTGATGGGGAAACTAGTCCTGTATAATGAAGAACTGTATATAAGCTCGGCCATAGGATCTCATCTTGCCCTTGGGAACTAACAACAAGTCTGCTACGATGGCTTAAAGTTGTATATAGATTCAGCTTACATCATAAACATATAAAATCAGACACCTCAGGATCCACCAGAACGAATGGTGTCACATACAGTACATGCATTTCAATATCATCTTTTCAAGCCTGCTGTCTTTGCCTGCTGCAATTGTTGATTGTACAGTCTATGTGTGGTGAATGCTGATGATGTGTGTGTTTGCTGAAGCCCTATACCGGCTGATAACATGCTCTGGTTCTCTTCTTGCAGTGCCACTCCTGGTTTAGAGCTGCCTCTCATGGGATCCCCCTAAAAAGTTACCTGATGAACCCCCGTCCTCACAGGAAACAGTAGGAGGGGGGAGGAACATAGAGGGAGACAGAGAGAAAGAGAAAGCTCTCATTATTTCTCCCTAATTGCCCACGAGTGACCCTCCTGATTCCCCCCTCTGCAACCAGGTACGGTGCCTCATTACAGGCAGCCTCCTCAGTTCTCCCAGGAGGAACCCATGAAAAGGCCATGAAAGGCCTCCTCTGACAGGGGCCAGCCAGACTGGACCAATTAACAGGGTTTTTCTGCGCTCTGACTCGCCACTCTGCAGTTTGCAGCTCATCTATGGTGTGAGACTCGCAGACGTCCTAGGTCAGGTTGGGACGGTTTGTTCTTAAGGTGGAGGGGCTAAGGGATGAGGGCAATGCCATCTAGCCGGTGTTTTTGCCTCATTTACATGTTTCTCACACTTCCCTTCACTTAGGACAGGGGGGTTTGTTTTTTTTCTCCTCAAACATGTTGGGGCACAGAAGCTGACTTTAAATAAGATAGTATTATATTCTAATCGGCTTTGAAAAGGAACATTATTTGAGAGTTAATTACTGTAAATGGAAGTTGAGAGCACAAACATTTGAATATTTATTTTATATATTATTAATATTTATATTTCTTAATTTCAGATCGCCGCTGAAACTGAGAAAATCCCTAGCAAGTTTAACATTTAGACTTTTCTGCTGCTATGGCATCATAGTCCCATGAAGGCTAAATGTAATTGTTCTGAGTCTCTCAGTCTCCCTGTGCCAGGTGACTCAGTGTGTCTGAATAAATGACCCAGTCAAGGTGAGCTCCTCGTGTCAAGCCAGGAGCATCAAAGACAAACCACGCAACCTTGCCAGAGGGCTCCTTTTCCTTTCACCTGGAGGACTACATTTTCCCTCGCCAAGGCTTGATGCATTCAAGCCCATTCCAACCTTTGTAATGACTGGTCAAAAAACGTCATTCAGACAGCCTCCTGTCTATTAGTGACATGAAAGACAAGACTTTCAAAGAGTATTCTCCTTCCTCTTAAGGTCTGAAAGACACAGAAATCTCTTCAAGGTCACATCAGCTTCTGCTGGAGTGATTCAAAGCAAAAATCACGTAAAAGTAAACAGTGCTGGTGATAGAGTGGAGGACAATGATGGGTGCTGGCAACAATGACACCACTCAGCTATGGAGTCTATGACAGCTGCAGCGACAATATATTTGGGCAAAGGAAAAGGGGAACGAGGGGAACAGGAGGGGTTGTAAGGGGTGGGGTTCGATGGAGCAGAGGTGCTGATTGGCCTGCTGTCTCTTAGGGTGCGTGTTTGCCTGCAGGGAAAGGTCAGGGGAGGGAACAGGAGTAACGAGGTGTGAAGGGAAGGCACTGTCCTCGGCTCCTGGGCCCTGGGAGACAGTACAAGCAAGGTGTTAATGCAGATGCTGCAGCCTCCCAGGTTCTGCTTATTACTCCTTTCCATGGAAGCCTGCCTGGAGTTTTGGCCATCAGTCAATACAGCTGAAATCATGCTAACCAGAGGCACAGACTAGCAGCCAATCTGACGATCAGGCCAATAACATTTCTTTCAACACACAGGTGAAGATGACAGGCTGGGTGGCATGGTATTTTGTGACTTTAGTGGATAAATCAATGTCTCTTACTGGGAATTCATATTAAAGAAAAAAGCAGTTAAAACAAGAAGAGAGAATATCAAATCTTTTTGAGAAGCTCGATGTCATTTTTGTGGTTGCTCACCATTGTTACAAGTGATTGGCTACGTCACAGTAACAATTCAGATCTCTTTGAGTCGTTCCATTCAGCTGCCAGGGAAAATTATCCATTTAGATTTCAAAGCAGCTGTAAATAGCTGCACAGCACATATTTTTGATGTATAATTTATAGCATTTTTTTAAGATCAATATATCATTGTCAAACTAACTGATAAATTACTGTATTTACTCTAAACAAATGAGGCCATGGTCCAGAGGATTGGCAGCCTCTATCTCATGCCAATGATATTATTAGTTCTAGTGCTACTCAAAACAAAAAACACATTTCCCATACACCCTGTTGCTTCCTGTCACATGTTGCAACACCAGATGAACTTGAGAAAAACAGAGATTTAGCCTGAGACTGGAAGGAAGGGAGATGGCTCACTCACAGGCTACGTCTGTCAGCACTTTTGGACAAAATAGGGACACCTCCATGCTGAAACTTAATTGGGTTGAACGTATTTTTTCTTCTGCCAATAAAAGCACATAAGGCTTTTTTCCCCACTCACTGTTGTTGTTAAATATGGGCATTTCAAATATGCCCATATCTAAATCTAAGAGATGAAGTAAATATTGGATTTTTGGAGCCTCAATGTAATCATCTGAGTTCCTGACACTGAGATTATGCTGTTTCAAGCAATTTTATGGTCTTTTTTTGGCATTTTTGGAACTCTAAAAATCCAGGTCCAGGTCACAAACACAGCAGTGAACAGTAGCAAACTCAAGTATTAAGTTTATATTCAACTTTCACCAGTGTTTCAACTAATATGAGGATGAACAGGTAAGCAGATAATGACCAAAGTTTCTTCTTTGAGTGAACTATTCCTTTAAGTGTGAGATTTTTTTTTTTCATCATAGAGGTTGCACTGATAGAATCACATCTTGTATTTATTTATTTATTTTTGTCATGTTAATAGCCAAATAAAAACAAGACTAGCTCTATAGTTGCTATAGATACCAGTGGAGATTAACATATTACCTGTAACTTGCTTGACAACAGAAAAGAAGGAGTACAACATGAGAGGCATCTCAAGCAAACCATGACTTTTGTTTTATTGTCAGAAGCCTCAAGCACACTGGTTTGGTGTACTGTAAATACATATAAACACAAATAGACAAAATTCATTTAAATGATAGCTGTAAATAGTGATAAATGTGTCTCACCATTTAGTAGATTTGCACATCCAAAGCCAAACAAAGGTGAGATATTTCCAACTGATTTTGTTGGCATAATAAAGTTGGAGCTGGCCAGTTATGAAGCCATCACTGAAGTGTTGCCAGATTGTGTTTGTTGAGTAACTTGCAGAAATAAATTAGTCTCAAATGATAATTTTAGCTTAAAAATAGGTAAACTGATAAGTAAAAACTGGCAGTTCCCACTGGAAGGCATTTTGTCACGCACACATTTTTCCTGTGCTTGGACATCTTAAGTGCATCTCTGAAATGTAAACATAGATTTATTCCAAGTCTTTAAATTGGAGGGGAATTTTGTTATCAAACTGAGCTAGAATATGCACTTAGAACTGGTATTTTACATATATTGATATATTATATACATTAGTCTTAATCAACATTATGATAATCATTTGAATTCTTAATATAGGCACGTAATATATTGAAATCACTGTTACTGTTAGTAGGTATATAACATAGCTATCAATGTAAGAAGCTCATATTGAGGAAAATTTGGCAAAGTTAAATGACCTCAACTCAACCTGATGTGTTACAACCCTTGTTTTGTTTCTAGCACGGTCCCTGCAGTCACGGCAAAACTGCTGCCTCTCCATGAACTAAACCTAAGAGAACACCACAAGGGAGAGTGACCCTCATTATGTATAAAATATCATTAATTAAGTTTATTGAATAAGTCACAGTATGGTTTCCACCACATGGTTCCCTCAGGGTCCCTTGCCCAAGACCCCACCTTGCCCTGTTCAGAGCCAGTGAGCCAGCAGCCTTCACACCACCCTGCTCTCTTAGCCATGGCTGGCTGTAGGTGACTTTTCTCCCTTCTTGTCATTGCTTAGAAAGCTGCCAGTAATTTATAATGTTGTGACAGTCAAATAAACAGGGCTGCTGCTTGCTGGAGTGAAAAGCGCCGTATTAAAGGGAATCAAAACGGCTCCAAATAGCGCCTTGAATGGAAATAATCTTGGTGTAAGATCTGTTCTGGGCTGGCTAATTTAAATTTGTTCAGGGTGACAGCTTACTGGAAGAGGGACATAATGAAGTCCATTATCATCAGTGGTGCAAATTCTAAAGAACGATAACTCTCATTATCAGGGCCTTCCTGTATACGAAGGAAATATGTTCATCCATTATGAAATGTGCTGAGAATGACAACGCGAGGCAAACATAAGACGATGTAAGCTGTGACTCGCCTCTGGAAAAAATGGAAAGGGGCTCGCTGGAAACTGGACGGGTCTTTTTTGTACAATGCCTTCACTTGCTTTATTTATGGATAAGGTGATTGTGATTTTCACTGCACACAAAAAGTCCATGTATTGGATTTTAACATAGTCAAGACTGTAATATGTTGATAACTTTGATATTACACAATGTATATGCAGTGGTATGTAATGGCAGGACAGCCTGTGCTTTTATTTCCAGTGCCTTTTCTTGTGGTAATCTGACATCTTGTAGGCCATGCCAGACCTTAAACAGCGTCTTCCCAAGCATTATCTCATAAAAACAGAGCCTTGATAATGCAGTTCCATTAGACAAGTAGGAAAATAACAATAAGTCATTCTGGCCAGAATAAACAGATAAACAGGGAAATGAGGGCAGTTTCGAGATGTGTAACCCGTGATAACCACAACTTCACTAAACTCGGAGACCTCTGACTTCAAGCTATTTCTGAAAATAAATTCTGATCAAAGAGTACGGGAATTTGCTGAGGCCCAGCATCTTACATAAAAGAAAAAGTGCTGCTGGATGAACAGATGAACAGGAGTGGTGGCAATGGGAAAAGCTGTGGTTAACACACATATACACATACATACAAACTGACATGCATGGCTATTCCCAGTGAATTTAGTGGACTCCCAGTAGTTATTATCCAGTATGGTGGGAGATGGTGGGAACTGAAGACTGGTGAAAAGCTCCCTGACAGCAGTGAAGAGGAGGTGGGGAGGGGGGACTTCGAGAGACACAATTAATACTGGCACCTTTGAGTTCATGGCCAATGTAGCTACTACACTGTGTTCCTCCTTGCCACCTAAGATAGCAGGACAAAAAAATAAAGAAATTAAAAAAAGCCTATAGGCTGAATCAAGATCCCAATTAAAAGTGACATACTGAATTCAATGCAAAATATTAATTTGAAATTGTTTTATTTAGAGTCAAAGCAATTTACAACCTTCTGCCAAGAAATAGTTCAGCAGGACGAATACAAAGAAAGGGTTACACTGTAGTTCTACTGTAACTGTAGAAACGTGTAGCTAGCATGCTATAGTGTAGCAGAACTGTAACCATAGCAACAAAAATGAATCCAGCATGATTACTGTCTACCTCTAGTCAGAAATCAAAAGTGTCATGCTCTCTGAACAAATTATAGTAATATTGCAAAAATTTCCAATGTTTCCTATGGAGATTAGCTGAGTGATTACCTGCAGTAAACAACAAGTAAGATCTTTGTGGCACAAGGTGTCACTACATTTGATTAGAAAACAACAAAATCAACCACACTTCTTGACTGTGAATGATGTAATTTGATGTAAAACAGCGGCCTGTTACGTGAAACAGTGGTCTGATATTCAGAGATAAAAGACCTCGGAAAGTGTTTGTTGGCCAATCAGAACTCAGTATTCAACAAGTCATGTCATAAGAAAGAAAAGCAAAGCACACAGAGGAATTAATAGAAGCAAACAGTACTTCAGAGATGGTATACCCAGAATCAGGTATTATTATACTTTAAACAAAATGTTTCCCCTTCTTTATCTACAGAATAACTTGTGGAGTACCCCAGGAATCAATTTTGGGTCCAGTCCTTTGTCTTTGTACATGCTTCCCCTTGGCAAAATCATACACAGACACGACATTTCATTTCACTGTTATGTAAACAATAGCATATTATATCTCCAAGTGAAGCCCAACAACCACAAAAAACTGTCCCATTTAATTGACTGTCTAGCAGATATTAATATCTTTTTTGTAAGTTTTAACATTTTAAGCAATAAACACTTAATAGGTTCCAAACTGTATAGAATGCTGCTGCTAGACTTTTCAGTAAAACTAGGAGAAGGAAGCATTTTACCCCTAGCATATCTCCCCAGAGAAGACAGTGTAGCTGTGAACATGGCTGACTGTAGCCCTGACTGCAAATATTCTTCCTGCAACAACTGGTGAAGCTCAACATCATAAACAATCACAAGTGGATACATCTGGCACAACTACCACAGTTCCATCCCTAAAAACATCATAATATCAATTTCAACTTGCTTTATTGCCCCTTCTCCTCTTCCAGGGAAAACTCATCATCTTCATTATTGAGATGATCCCCGGCTGCTGGCTTCCTTTCTTGGTCAACAAGGACATCACCAAGTTATCACTATCCTCAGGAAAATATGACTGCTCAATGGTAAAAATAAATAAATAAATAAAATAAAAGCACCACTCATCATGCCTTAGTTCACAATTTGAAGGTTTATTTGCAGTTCCGCTGTGCATTGTAAAATGTTCCTTTATCCATGAGGGCGCTTCCTATACTATTTTGAGTAAACATTATAAGCTGCCATTAATTTAGTTTCTGACACAGCAGTTTGACTATGATCATTAGAAACAGGATGAATAAGAATAAGAAAAATAACAACTGCAACTGAAACTACAGTTAGAAATCAATGTATTAGCACAGTGTCAAGCATCAACCTGAACAACTAACATAATTCATGCAACCTCAGGTGCCTCTCCCTCCTGCTCCTAATAATACTACGCTAAAGCACAAAAGAGCAACTTCTCAGAAAAAGTCAAACTTTTTCTCAAGTGTTTAAGGTGCACTGTCAGATACACTGGAAACTGCTTTGGCTATGGGTGTCAGCTTAATTTGAAAAGAAAAAAAAAAAGTAAATGTAAAAGCCTAAGCAGTCAGCATAAAATGGCTGACAGAAATCTTAGTTATGAAAATATGATGCCACAGCAGTCTTGGGTACCAATAACTTTCAAGGCAACAGTGAAACAGGACACATATCAAGCACACTTGTCCTTCAGTTTTCACTGTGTCTTCATCCTATCTCAGAGGGATCTTCATGTCCTACACGTTCCTATTCACCCACTCCTTCAGGTCAATATTAGCACAGGGAACTCCAGCTACTTGATGTGCCCCAGTCAAATTTACCAAACACTGTTTGACTCATATAAAATCCGAAGATGAAAGAATTGCCAAGGGCAAACAGCTCCAAAGGCTATGCACCAAATACCCAGCCTTTCTACTTTTAACAGTAAGGCACAATTACAGAGAATTTAAATTGACTTCCACTACATTTTGCATAAATGTGCTTCCGCTGTGAATTTGACTGACTTTGAAAATATAATTTCTGTCAAGCCTAGCTGACATTATGCAAAGTGTAAAGTCTGACCATTTAAAGGTATGTATAGTGATAAGTTCATCTCTAAGATTACAAGGTAGAAGGATAGAAAATATAAAACAAAATTTACCCAGGACGAAATAATATAATTAAGTCAGGAAGATGTGTATTCCTGGCGACGCCTGGGCAAATCTTACATCTATTTTACCTCGATACCGTTTACTTTCAACATATAATTTCACTTCCATTACAGGAGATAGAGAAGGACAAATATGACAGAGAGAGAGAGAGACAGATAGACGGGGAGAAAGAGCAAGAGAAGAGCAGTCAATGAGAGAGAGAGGGAAGAGCCATGAGAGATAGGCAGAGTTGGGGGTGATAAGGAATCACAGATAAAGCCTCTAGGGTGCAGACGTGTTCCGGAGAGGAGTGACCAATCAAGATAGAGTGAAAGAGGGGGTAAAAGTGTGATAAGAGTGATGACAGAGTGTAAAATGACTCAGTCAGCCCTGGCAATGGCATTGGCTCTGACCTCGTATTCCTCATCCCAGTTCAGTGGTGGCCAAGGTTTAGCGCTGTGCCAGTCAGTTGAGGGACATTGTTTGAACCATCCGTTTTTGACAAAAGTTAATCCCCCCCAACACAAGGGCCACTTGAGACCTTGAGAAATTTTCCTTGACATGCCCTCAAACAAATTCTGCTCAAGAGAGACGCGAGTAGCATTGTACTGTTTGACAGAGATTTTTGAAGGCTGGTAGTGCGGTTTTGGATTGAAGCTACCAATAGCTTGTTGTGCCAATATTCAATATTTTTAATTTGACCTTTACATGCCAAAAAAATTAAATAAAAGGATGAGGTGAGTTCCACAGGGCACAGGACACAAGCTCTCCATTGCAGCTCATTTATAGGTGAGTTAGCAGCTCCTTAAGGCAAGATAAGCAGATAGGCAGGTTTAGTGCACAGCGTGTTTTAGAGACCAGCACCCTGAAGCTGCTGAATTAATTCACACCCTCTCCTCTATTTTATCAGCAAGGGGCAACATTGGCCAGCTGATATCCTGTTTTTCTTAAAAGTGCAATATTTGGAACTGACGTATTGGTTGTATAGAGGTGTATGCATATATTCTTCTTATACATTACTAGTTTAGAAAACAAATTGAATGTATATACGAGTATATACAATACATACAGTTGTGTTATTCAGATTGGATGGATGCAATTAATTTGATGGAGGTGGAACTGTTTTAAAACAAAATGGGCAGGAGAGGGACACATTGCAAAGATTAACTATTATGTGAAGCCACATCTAGGATCTGTAAGGCACCTCAGTTTTTCTCCCACATCATTTGAAAGCATTTCCATTGTTCAGGCTCAGCGCAAAGCTCAGTTAAATGGTGAGAACTCTCCATTTTCTATCTGCATCATACATTTTCATAAGCAGTTGGGGCAGGGGCATATTTTGTTTTCTGAATAGTTGACAGTTGCAAAGTGTGCACATATTGACAGTGATTAGAATCAGTGAGGGCTCACTGCCAATGAATATTCAGGAGCACCTGTCTGCAGCTGAACTCTCGGTTCAACAATGCGTGGTTGGAGCGTTCAGTTTGAGTCTCTAAGATGGAGTCCTTCTATGAAAATGAAATTGTCCTAAAGCATCAGAGGCCAAAATGGCTCTCAATGGACGAATCCTAACACAAAGTCTAAAAGCATGAACATGAACTCTCATCGGATAAATCTTAACTTGAATCTCAATACGGCACACAACGTCTGCACACCGACTCAAACTAATGTAACGTGTATTCTCACAATCCAACGACATCATTAATCATCCTCTAGTGTAAACACAACAGGTCCTCCTTTTGCATTTACACCAGAGTTAGACTGATTTATTGGTTTGCCTTTTTCAAAAATTGGATGTCAGCCAGACTCTGATACACTGTCCACTGATACAGTGGAGGTTCCCTCTGACCACAGATGACATTTTTTCTATTATTATCATTATATCAGATGTCATGTGTTAGGATTTTATTCAACAGCTTCAGGACTGTCAGTCTGTAAAACATCCAGTGAAACCTGCCTAGCTCTGCCAGCTAACAATCTGAAACAATTTCATTAGTATGGCTTTCAGTGGAGAGTCTTAGTGCCTCATGATGGTCTAAATGGGTTTTGTGCCATGACAAGAATGTAATTATGGGGAATAATTTTATTATTTTTATTATTTTTATTTTATTATTATTATTTTATTTGTTTATTTACATTTTTACAGAAATATCTTGAAGACTGACTGCTGTAGACTGATTTTTATCTTTTTTTACTGTCATGTCTTGGAAACAAATGAAGAACAGTGAGAAGACAAAAAGTCTGGGGATGAGAGACAAATGGCTACACTGCTGAAACAGAAGGCATAAACTTGTGCTTAAATGGCTCAGATCACTAATATAACCAATATATGTAACCCTGTGTGTCTAAATCCCCTGTTTGCCTGAAATTGGCTTTTCAATCATGTTTAGGATGTTTGTGGGTGATACCATTTCCTGTAGGTGTGTCTTATGGATGTGGCTAGCTGTGAGCTGGGCTGTAGCTTACAAGTGCAAAATAACAGGCATGACAACAACAACAGTGGGCGAAAGTGGTAAGGAAAGTAGAAAATGTGGCAGACAAGACCAATGAAACATATATAGCTCTAAACATCAGCATTGCTTTTTTTGCCTACATTTGCAATTTCCTTTTGATGACTTTACAGATCTCAGTTACCTCAGCCTCCGTTTAGATGTTGTTTCAAAGTGGACAGCTCATCACGATGAGTGACAAGTATTGGGGCAAGAGCTTTACCAACTTGGGGTGGGGTGGTGTGGGGTTGGACTAGCAACACACATCCTTTCTCAAGACAAGAAGTTGCATTTTGTAGCGTAAAAGACATCAAAACACACAAATGATGAAAACTGCAAAAAGCAGGTTTTTTTTGTTTGTTTGTTTGTTTTTTTAAACCAAACGGAGCAGTCTGTGATACTTCATACAAAAGAATGACAAAGAAATGAGAGGGAAAAAAGTAAGGTGACTGAGTCCAGCTTTCTCTGGATGGAGCAGTAACTCACAGCTGTTTAAGTGGTTTGTTACTTCTTGTGGGCAGAGAAAGCACCATACCCAACACCAGAATTTCATTTGGGCAAATATGGTTAAAGGTGCACTATGTAAAATTGCAGACGGTACATTTAAGCGTTAGTCTGACTTAAACTAGCCATCAGCAAATTTGCATAGTGCAACTTTTATCTATGGTGTCTTAATTAGTTGGTGCCCCACTTTGATTTGGGCTGATAAGACAGTTGTCTTTTTACATTACAAGAGCAACTTTAACTCCTGACACTGTGCAATGCCACTTCACTTAAAACCACTGAAACACATAATCAATGGTCACTGGGTTGTGAGTAGCTAACAATCGGCTGTAATTTTTGTTGTATGTCCCGGACTTGTTGGCCGAATCTTCAGTGACGCCATCAGCAAGAGAGAGCTAGCGAGGTAGCTAACCAGAGAGACCTAGTTGTGCAACAAACCTTCTACAAGCCAAAGACCTTCAGGCTGACAATGCTCTAACGTGAGCAAGTAGCTACTCTGCTTTGTTTTGAACATACTCATCGCTTCCGTTTGACATCAGTGCCTTGAGTCCCCATCATGTGGTCATCCCACGTTGCTTGAAGTAATGGAAACGCACTTCCTGGGCGTGCTTGCAATCACTGCTCTGAACACAGGTGGACACGAGTCGGGCTGTAGCCGTGCTGGCAGACAGAAGGACTACAAGAAACATGTATGCTACCAATGAGGATGTGCATTCTTTTCTCAACCATGCAAGTGTATAATCCTACTTTCTACAAACTGTTGTCTTTTGTGCCTAAATGTTTAGGCATACAGTACAATGAGGTTTTCTATCATTAGATGAGTATTTAATTTTATTTTAGTCAACACACTTACAGTGATATAACTTGGTAAATATAGATCTATGTTTTGGATCCTTGCCTGACAAAGCCAGCTGGTTCAGTTAAGTGTGTGATGCTTATGCTGGCACAGAAAGTGCAATAGGTGGGTGGGTGGCAATGAAGCAGTTTCAGGGTCTGGAATTGATATCTTTGTTTGTGCAATTTAAATGGTGATAATCTATGAGGAAAAAATACAATAGACTGATCTGAATCATAATCAGCAGCACTACACTGTCATTTACCAGAAAAAAGGTAATTCTTTAAAACAATAAAAATGATGTTAGAGAATTTGATGAAGATTAGGGCATTTCAGCATTGTACTTCTGAGTGCACTAGTATCCCATTGCAGAAAATTGGCTTATTGTGCAGCACTATTTATAGATCAGATTATGAAATGTTTTTGCAATTTAACTGTTAACCACAATCATCTGGAAAAATGCAGTATTTTGTGTGAAGCAAATGCTGCTATAGATAGGAACAGTAACCCTACCATTCTGTAACTATGGAAACAATAATGAGGTCACTGTGCTATTTTAGCTGGGTTTACTTGGAGATCATTACTGACATCATCGCACTTTCAGCTGAAGTTTGTGGAAGTTCAGTAAGACACAGACTCCAAGAAAATGGAGGAACTTGTCACAAACCAAGTCACAATGATGCCATAATGCTGCTGGCTATAACCTAGTGAGAGCTTTCTGTTCTCAGAAGGATAAATTAGCTGTGCAGCTAATTATGTATTGTACTGTACCTATAACTAAATGAAAGAAAAGTAATATATTTTATTACATGTCTTAAAAAAAGCAAGAGGGAAAGAAAAAAATATATTTTCCCCCACAGTAATTACATTTTGTTTGGCCTTCAACCATGTTTAAATTCTTTTCTAAGTTAGAAATCTGTTCAGTGAAAAACCCTCAAATTTCAGTATTATAAAGAATGTGAGATGTATGGTTCAAAAGATGCATAGGTATCTGAAGGGCACTTATTCATTAAAGGCTCCCATGTCTGACTAGCTGAATGTTTTGTGTTGGAACTCAAACTCAAAATAGTCATTAATTCACTTCGTAGCTCCCACATTATTTGCATGGCTTTGTGGATACTTTCAGGGAGGCTTGCTAGCATTTCAGCATCCCAGGATAATGCCTTTATTAATTAAAGCATTTCCATTTTCAGAAAGAATAATAGGGCACTGAGGCTAAACCTACAAAGTCAGTACTATGCTTTAAATGACCCCATAACAAAATTATGTTTATGATACAATTCATGCTCTTCCTTTTAAAGGTGCATTATACAAGGACTATATTGTTTAGACTCAACTGACAAAAAACAGAATAAGCACAAAATTTGATGGTTGAGTCTGCATAGTTCTCATTATCGGTCCATTCCATAGTTTTTTTATCAGGTCAGCCCAAATTGTTCTCACTTGCATCAATTCTTAATTTCATACAGTGAACATTTAATTAGCTCCATTTTATCTTAATTACTGGGGGGTATGACGTTGACCCACTTGATGTGTCTGTTTGTCTCTGAACAGGGTTTTTCAAATGGTTATGAATGGACTTCCAAAATTTTGTGAAAAACTTGGACATGGGACAAGGGGGAGTTTGCTGCCCTTTGAAAACACTTGTCCAAAGGCGGACCATGGCAATTAACTTAACACCATTAAACTGTAGAAATGGTGACCACCGGACAAGGAAGAAATGACTAACCTTATCACACTGATTGGCCAAAAGGGTCATGGAAGTGGGTTTACAACATACAAACATACAACTTACAAATGCATTCATGTAATATCATCAAATGCTGTGTGCCTACCAGCAGACAGAGGATGCAAGAGGATGCAAAGGCTTCATTTTTTCGGCAATCAAACAACATGGTTGCAATGGTGAGATCACTTCCGCTTTAGAATTAACCACCCTGACAAATTTTCCATAACTTGTTACAGCGGTAGAAGAACAGCCCTAAGGGCCACTGAACAAATACAGCACACTGGCCACAAGGTATAGCAGTAATTAGTTAAATGCTCAAAGGATGATAGAAATTGAGCAGACATACTTTATCTTATGTGCCATTTCTAGTATAATCATGAGAATTGATTATGCACATTTTCTGATGTGAAAAAGGTGGCAATTAAATTATTAACTCCAACATGTGGAACTGGCATATCTTGACCATTGCATGGAGTTGGTGCAGTTTTTAATTACCAGCTTTTTCACATCAGAAAATGTGCACATTCTCATGATGTGTGCTCTACAGAGTGCCATCAAGTGTGATTATGCTGCTACTACAACTGTGACTACCACTACTACTGCATCTACAGCTACTACTATTAATACTAAGACCACTACTATTACAACTACTAATACAGCTTCTACTACTACTACCTCATTGTAATTCACACAAATATTTCCTCTATCTAGTTAGGATTATGGCATATTCACTGATTAACAACACTTAACAGTTCACACACACAATTTCCAAGCACTTCCAAGAATTCTGTCCCCCATGTCTAGGCTCTGTCCTTAACCATTTGTACTCTGGTAATGACTCCAACATGCTGTGTTCGCTAGATCGAAAAAGGAAGAGAAGATGGGGGGAGAGGTAAGAGAGAGGAGGCTTATCATACAGTTAAGCTGCAGCTGCAGTTTCCATAACAACTACCTGCAAAAACCCTGCTCCCTCGACCATCATTAGAATAACATTTTTACTCGTCAAGTGAGCATTAGCAGAATCTACATGAGCAATGAGAAGGGAGTAATGCAAAAAAAGTGTCAGTGTCCGCTGGAGCTATCATTTGACAGCCATAGGCAGTAGGCTTTTTTTTTTTCCAGCAGTAGGATATCTAATGTTGTCATTACAGTATGACATTTTCCTTGGAAAATATACACATGGTGTGTAAGACTTTTCCAGAGGCTTTTTGTGCAGCAGTTTAGCATAGTAAATTGTTTAAACCAACACTTAGTTCACACTGAAATACAAAAAAACATCCTGTGCATAGCTCAGGGCTTAAGAGGCAGGCCCTTGATCATAACCTTTCCTTTTTTTCTCCCAGCAGGAACTCAAGGAGAAACGTGTCCTCCCCATTCAACCTCCCCTCTGATCATGCATTACAATCTCAACTTGAAAAGAGGATAATCAAGAGTTTAAAGAAAGAGTGAAAGGGAGAGGGAACACGTTAAGTGCTGGCCAGTCCAGGATATCATTTAAAATCAGTGCTGATGGCTTCATTGCTGCCAGGCTGTATGGGCTGTAACCTTGAGCGAGGGCTGGTGGGGCCCTGGTGACCAGGGAGGGGATGGGGAGAGGGATCGGCTCTTTTTGCATTCACATTCTGCTCAGCAGGCACCCGGGGGCTATAACCCTGAGAATCCGTATTAGGTGAGCCAAAGTCACCATTAATATAGAGCACTGGGCCATACTATAACCTTACACTTCACATCTCTGGGGTGTCCTGAACTGAGAAAAAATGGTACTTTGGAACAATCACTCGGGAGGACTTTCAAAAGTGACCTCTTACCAAAGTCAATCCATTTGCTTTTCTCTTTTTTATCCATTTTTATCTCTGTTTGCTCTCCCTGCTCAATCTCTCCATCTCCCTGGCTTGGCACGGCAGTTCTGGCCTTGTGCTCCATGGCCAGTCACGTCAGAGAGACTGTTCCTCCTTCCCTGGATGCAATTACAGATTAGGGCCAAAACACAGGTTCAGGCCTTGCTACCACGACATCTTTTACAGCTCCAGCCTCTGCTGAAACTACAGCAGTGTGAACAGACAAGACCAGATGACTGAAAATAACATACTGACAAACACCAACTACAGGACTTTTTTTTTTTAATTTGTTATGGAAAATGTGGTCTTGATTTTAAGAAACACTACCAACAGCAATACTATCACTAACTGGAATGGGATAGAGGCTACCAAACATCTCAACAATAGTCTCATTTGTTTTCGGTAACAATACAAATGTATCACAATTTATTATACTTAACTGTATTATATATACTGTAATAATGGTACATCTGGTACCCTGAAAATATAAAAAATGAAGCTTTGAAGAGATCAAGTAACAGTAATGTGAGCTCAATTCATGAGATGTGGCTCTGATAAAAATAAAGATGAAACCAATACATCTTGAACAGTGGGAGTGTGTACCATGTAGGTGACAACTGTAGCCAAATGCTCAAATCAGAGTATTTGAGGACATGGCATGAGAAAGGTGATGAAATGGTGAAACTACACTACGCTCTAACTACATATAAGTACTATAACTTCCTGAGATCACTGGAGATAAAATAAATAAATAAAAATATTATCTTGGATACTATTATATTATCTTGGATTTGAATCTTGGATTTGATATAGGAAGCTGAATGTTAGCCAATCTAAGCGTTGTACAGTGTGTGTTTTTTGTGACAGTTTCCTTCCTTTTCTTGCACATGCCCACATGTAAAAAGCCATTCACAAAATCAAAGAAGGGTTAAGATGGCCCAGTAATCGGGTTGCTCCAGTGAAATCTAGCTGTGTTATTTGGGTTTCTCTTAAGACCCCAATTCAATTATGGAAACTGGGTTTCTTGTTTACATGGCATTTCAGAAATCAGAAAACTGCTTGTCTTGTTGTGGGAAGCTGTATATTAGCCAGTCTAAAAGTAAACATATGTCACTATACTGTTATCAAACATTTGGCTGGCAGTTTCCTAGAAGCCGGCCAAAAATTGTTGGCCGAACCGAAAGTTCAGACCAGACAAAAAAAAATGTAGGTGGGGGAAGTGAGTGAGAAATGATCTCCCCACCCTTAACAGCCATTAGTTCTACTGTCAAGGTGTCATGGAGCAAGGCACTTTACCCTCAACTGCTCCAGAGGAGCTGTTCAGTAGAGGAGTTTGGTTGACTAGGCAGCTCTCAGGTGTGACTATGTGTGAATGTGAAGCAGTGCGTGGCTGAAAAGGCAGAGTTTCCATGGATATAGGTTAAAAACAGTGGTATTTAACGATTGATGGGCTTGGACATTGCCAAATGTTTTAGCACCTTTGGTTCAGTCAATCTGGGGCATTCTCATGAGAATGTACTGTATTTTCAAAGATGCTCTCATAGAGAATACGATGGTCACCTGGCTTCAGCAAAGGTCATAGAATATGACCCTTTTGCCAGAACAGGGGTCAGATTAAACTCTCCTCTTCCTCAACGCAACCCTGCTGTGCACCCAGCAAGGACCCTGGGGGGTTACGGTGGGGGTAGGGAGGCTTGATTATAATGATTGGCACCTGTGAAAGAGGGCTTGGGCAAGTGCAGGGACCATATCACAGAGGATCAGCCAGGGCACAGTGTGACCTGACTGTTATTAGGTGCCAAAATGAAATGACCAGTCTATAGCCCTTCAAGAAATCATTTAACCAGTCACAGCTGAGAGGACTACACGCATACACGCACACGCTCAGACAAACACACACACATACACACTCATACACACACACTATAGAAGCAACCAAGGTTCACAGTATGCAATAACCAGAATTCACAGTGTAAGCATCTTGAGAGCCGAGTTTTTGTAAATCTATTCATTTTCTACAGCTAGATTTGCCAATATTAATCACACTTGCCTTCTTTGTTGATGCAGAAAAAGTCAGGTGAAGCTGACCTGTTGCATATGGGTGTCAATATGCAGATTGATGGAGGAATACTATAGACTTTATAAAGGATTTGCATCGATCACCACTTATCTCCAGCACCATGACTCAGAAAAGGGCTTGTACACAGGCTTTACAAATCACTTTATTACATTTGCATATTTTCTATCTGTTTATGTGTTTTTATGCAACTTGACTAAACTTTTTAAATTCTGTATAAGAACAATAGCATGTTGTGCACAAAAATTAGTGTTTTATTACCAAAAATATTTTTTTGGCAAGCTACTTATAATGCTGCACTTCTATGTGTTCAGTTTAGTGCAGACATACTTTTGGGGGGCTGTCAGTTGACCAATGAGAGCCCATATTCCCACTGCATGTCTCACTTGGCTTCGAGTGGCACAAAAAAACAAAATGGAGAAATGTCTGAGCCTACTTAGGTTCAGTCAAGTGTTTATTCTTTGATGTGTGCTCAGAATTTTTACTGGTAATTTAATTGTTGATATGTACAGGTCTACTTATTAATTATTTTTTCCTATGAACCTCCCTGGAGTCCCATTGTCCCAAGACATTCCTCAGACATTGCCTCTCTGTGAATTGCTTTCCAGTGAAACCAAGCACAAGTGTACCTATAGCCACTGTATATCTGTTCTGTATCTGAAACTCCCTTGAGCCCTTCTTTCAGCATGAGAGTTGACAAGAGTATTTTAAATGGTTGTCAATATTCCAAAAAAACTTCAAGAGAACCTGATAAAGCCAAGATACAAAGTGTAACTAATATTCTATACTTGTCAATTTTGCTTTTATCAGTCTTGAGATAAGAGACTTGTAATTCCTACTTTCAGTTGCAAGAATTCAGCGCTCATTCAGTACAGTATGTGAAACAGCTAATTTCTTCAGTAATGAACATAGAGACGTGAATTATTATTCCTTACATCAACCAATTTATATGGTAAGTTTATAGACAGTGTGGAACGTCCACAGTATCTCTGTATCTGACCATCTATCGCGCTATACACTTAAGCTGCTTTCAAAGGTGAGTCTGGTGAGAAGGATTAGACGAGACAAAATACAACTGTTTTTTTTTTTTTTAAAGCAGACAGTCAAGGTTAGAGCCAATGATATTCTGTGTTAGATGGATCTGAAGATGCTCATTAGGACAAATTGTCAGAGCAGTAATTGTTCTTTATTGTTAAAATCTATTCTAAATGGTAATGGTTATCAAACACTTGAATGCCAAACAGCAGTTGAAGGCATTTGAATATATGCTTTTCATTTACAGTATAGTTTAGAGGCAAAAGGCAACTGAATTTTTTCAAAAGGTTATATAACAGGCAAATTAATTTTAGTGCAGGCAGGTCAATTAATAAAAACATTGTTACTTTCTGATTATATGCAAAAATAAATAACCAGGTAAAAGGCTACCTAAGCATGCCAGAAAGATTAAAAAAAAAAAAAAAAAAAAAAAGGTAAACAGTGACCATGACCTCCCACACAAGTGGTGCAAGTTTGCATGGCTGTAATTGTATTGTATTGTTTTGTTTGTGTGCTATGTGAGACATCGCTACTTGAAGCTTGGAGACTTTTTGGCCTGTGGGTGGCACTGTAGTGGGTCAATCATTTTCATTTTGTGGATACTGGATACCAATGTAAAAACGCATCCTTCTCCAAAGGTTCAACAAATTTCACCCTGCAGTGTCCCAGATACTTAAAGTGAGGGTTATTGCTGTGCTGGCTTGGTGGTGCCAATGTGGTGGACCAATCAGGTTTATATTCAAAATGTTGGAGCCCAGTGTCAAAAGCAATCACTCCCCCAAGTTTCTCGCAAAACAGGCCAGCAAGAGACCAATAAATTGCATGTGACAGCCCAATCCATAGTCCCTTCCCTGATCTACAGTTGTGGTGGACAATTGACCAAAAGGTAATTCCTCGCTTATTCCCTACCAGTGTATATTCTTTTGCATTTTGTCAGTTCCTAATCTGGAAATTGCTGGCAGGAATTCTTAATTTGCTCAGTGTAATACTGGCCTAGTCTTTGTTTGTACCATATATTTCCTGTCACTAGAGGCATCTCCAAAGTAGCAGCCAGCTACCCAGCCTCCCACCGCACCACCCTCATCAGCCATTTCTCCATTACCGTTTCCTCATTTGTTGTGTCTCTCTTCTCCCTCTCGACATCGGCCAAGCCCCCCGTCCCCTTGAGGGACTGCTTCACTCATGACTTCCACTGTTGTGTCTCGGCAGTCCTCTGCCCTTTGCACAAACATATCGATCACTTCCACCTCTCCTCTTTGTCACCTTTTCTGTCCTGGGCTAAAAATACATTTTCACAACCAATCCATGTTGCCACCGACCACGTCCAATCCTCTCTCCTTCCTCCTTTGACCCTTCTCCTTCAGGTTTAATCCTTTTCATATTTCTGCCTCCATGTTTGTTCCATCAAAATCTGACTTGTGACCCCTTCTAGACACTACGACCTTAGATGCCATCACCATTGGCTTCAGGGTCAGATGCTCTGCTGTGCATTTACCACTGTGTTTCAAACTGGCTTCCATTGTGAAATGCTCCAAACACACTGTCTTCAATAAATGCTGATTGCTGTGTTATTAGGTTGCTTTACCTCATAAAACCATGACAGCCCCTAGATGTTTACTGAGCCAGGCACTTTACAGGGGTCAATAAAAGGAAACTGCTGCTTAAAGAAGCTGTCTAGGTGTTGGTATGACTTGAAACATACAACTATGACCGGTTTTAAGGGAAAAAAAACAGCAGTTCTTTAAGCTCTTCTTCTATAGGATCAATTAGGCTCAATGGTGGGGGAAACGGTTCAACACTATTGTTTAATTGCATAGCCAGGGTCATTCTTATTACCCAAAAAGTAAGTCAACTCAACTCTGGCCTTTAACCCCAATTAATGAAATCTCTCCTGTGATCCTCTTATATCTTTGACAACACTGACAATAACAGATAGTGGAGAAACAAGACACTAAGGTCACTGCAAAGACATTGATTTACTCTTGAAATAACAAGTTTGTTTTTCATAAGGCTGAAATAGTGGCACTAATGTCCAGATCACTGGACTACACTTGTACCCTTAGCAGTGGCAGAAAGCTCTGTCTGCAGGAGGCATTCAGAAGATTACAGCAGCAAAGCCTCGGCTGAAGTGTCTCAATCAAGGCATGAGCAGGGGCAGGGTCACCTGACGGGCAGCAATGTCTTTTTCAGAGGGTCCTTAACCCTGGATGAGTATCTAATGGAGGGAGTCGTCCAAAGCAGATGTACCTAACCAATTTAAATAGTCACCCACTCAAAAACGCATGGATAAGCGTGGAACTGCTGAGTACTACTAAGCCAAAGGTGTCATTAAGGGGACAAAATAACACTCTTGACAATATCCTCTGAAGCAGCTGTGGTGTGTACTGAGCACTAAATGCAGTATAGAGTTGATGTTTTATGGAGTGCCATATAACAAACAAAGGATGGCGAATGCTTAAATAACAAATCTTATCTGGGGATATATGAAATCAAACTTGTTCAGTGTTGAATATGAAAGAACCATACACAGAGAAAACATACAGGGAATTCTGAAAAGTACTGCAATCAAGCATTCTTTGAGTGCCAAAAATTAATTTACTTTGTCATGTGAAGAGCTATGGGTTTAACCAAAGATTTAGAAAATTTTCCCTTAAAAGTTCAGCTGTTGTACATTTCGAACAGTAGCCAGATACTCGATTAACCACAACCGCTGACATTAAAAAAGCGGGAAAAAACATGCAGTAAAAATCTCAACAACATATTAAATCTGATTGTGCCGTAACGAAAAGTGAGCAGTGATAATAATAAGCTCTGATGGGGTCCTCTTATGGCCCATCGATTTCCAATAGCTGAGATCATAGAAAGCTGGGGGGGTAATTACACTGTGCAAGCAGAGGTCGTCCTGAGCAAATATCATTATCATCAGATTAGAATGAAAGGCTGGTGCGGGTCGAATGCACGGGGTGAAGGAGACCCAGAGGAGAAGCTTCTCGGCACAAACCTCAACCCTTCATCTGTCTCCATGTCCCCACATTGCTCCAACCTCTATGGGTCAGCCCTACATCACACTGACACAAACAAGGGGAGGCCAGGTCACCAAGGCGCAACCATTCATCAGTGAGAGACAAGGCATATGATGAGAATGATACCTCAGAGTAGCAACCACATAAACAAGGGGACAGCACAAAATGAAAAGTATACCCAGTCCTGATACAGGGCAGCCACAACAGCAGGTGTAATGTTTTCTTGGGTTGTGGGTGATTTGGACTAGATATCAATATAAGATTACTGTTAAACAGGTGGATCTGGAAAACAGATAGAAGGCTGGAATGCTGCTTAGCTTTAAATATTAAAGATTGTGGATCTGAGTGGATAAAAAGGGTCTTTTGTTAATACTGTAAGCCAAGGCACTCCCAAAATCTGTCAAAAAGCCTTTATTCCATTTGGCTAGTCATAACTGTACATTAAAATTATGCTATTTCATTTTCCTACCTTTTTAACTTAGGGGAAAAAATTGCTTTGCATAGTTACTGGGATCCTGACTGTTATGTCATGTTAAAAAGAGGTAAACCATGGTTTCATACTACAATTTCATCACATCAGGGCCTCTCTCTCTGTTTTATCAAAATAAAACAGAGAGAGAAATTCACATAAAAATGCATGTTCTCAAAGACTCATATGGAGCAGAACCTTCCCTTCCCTTTCAAAGACGTCATGCGTGGTTCAAACCAAGCGTGGAGAGGTAG
>OMKZ01050869.1:0-12597 GCA_900302535.1 Neoniphon sammara | reverse complement strand
TATATATACATATATAAAGATGTTAATACATATATTACCACAATAATGGAATAAACTAGCTACATGCATCCCTTTTGTTTTACTTTAATGGTATCATTATAATCAAGTCCAAACAGCAGCCAGTCCATACAAACAAGAAGGAAAGCTATGGATGCAAGGCTTGATAAAGAAGTGCAAAAAGTTACATACAAAACACCAAGTAAACATGTTTTTGTTTTTTGTTTTTTTTTCTTTGACAGATCCATGTCCACAAATGTAGAAAACAAGATCAATATAATAAAGCAGTGGTTGCGACAAAACACGATTGACTGAGTGAATAACAGACGTGGTGCAAGGGTAATCCTGTTGCAGCCTATCACAACACGAAGCTTTAAATAGACGTAACAGTATTGGTTGTGGTTCACTTCAGATGTCTCAGCGTAGCTCAGAGATATGTAAAGTTACGCAGCCTTAGTTTATTTCTTCACCTAACACATTAAGCTTAAATTCTAGGCAAACTCTTGCAGGCCATAGAAAAATTCAAAAGGGCCGTATCCGGCCCATGGGCCGCTAGTTGAATAGGCCTGCCTTACAGCAACTCTGAAGCTCTCTTATATCTTATTTACACATATTAAAGTGTATTTTGCCCAAAACGTTGGAGTATTCCTTTAACAAAAAGGGCTCTCTACTATCAAAAATGGCTCTTTAAGCTTGCACTAGAGCAAAAGCTTATTTGGTGCATTAAAGAACCATTTTAGGTAGGTTTTCTATAGCGCCACATTCAATGTTTCAATATAGAACCATTATGGTGCTGTAAAGAACCATTTAGAAATGCATGAAATACTCCAGACCAGCTGAATTTAAGTGGCACTAGGCAACTTTACATGTGGTGCCCCCAAATGTCTGAGACATAACAGCTTGAAAATATGAATTTAAATACTCTGGTCTGATTTGATTTTTTTTCTCCTCTCATTGATTGGACAAGATTTCCAGTTAAATGCCATACCTGACACCAAAATCTAATTTGGAGGAATAGGCGAATGTAAAGTGCCTCAGTTAGTCAAAATGTGAAGCTGTGTTGCAGCTCCATTTTGTGATGTGCTAGCCTGGCACAGCCAATTTTGTTTCCATTGTTCATGAAACAGATTCTGGGGCCCGTGGATTCAAACCATTTGGAAAAGGGGCAGCAACAATGCACATTTACAAAAGTACATAGCAGGTGATTGGATCAACCATCTGTCTATCATTAGCTAAGTTGTCCAATTAGTCTACAGAACACAATCCTTGCAGTTTTTGTAAGGAAAATCTATGTTGATGTCCTGTTCCACACCTGTAGTTTCTCTAAAGATGCTGATTGTTGGCTTCCATTCTAATGTTGGTTTCTCGGGTCAAAAGAAAATTTTTTACTTTTACAAACTTTTACATACAAAATCTTGGCAAAAGGAGCTTTGAACATTTATTACAGCCCTAGTTTTGTTTTTTTATTCTGTTAGACTTTTTTTTAACAGAGGGTCTGGAGTATTTCATTTTTTGAGTCCTTGGCTCTGTGATTCTTTATAGAATCACCATCCTGACCAAAGAACCCATGAGGCTCTCTCCTTTATCTAAAAGTACATACTCAAAAAAATCCATCTTGCTGTCTTTATGAAGAGTTCAATTCTAAGACCACCCAATTCAGTGTCACCTACAATCCACCCGAGCAATTGCAAACAAAAGTTACTATGGATCATATTACAGTTATTTGATACTTTTGCTTATAATTGCTTATAAAATCATTACCTTTTAAAGTACAGTATATAATCAGCTGTATTTCTTGACACTGAAGAATATATCAGTTATATATCAATATCAGAATACCAGTTAATTTTTTTCAAAACCTATAGTATGTATTAAAGCATATTGAAATGTAACCTTTCATGTATAAAACAACAGTACACAAACCAGACACAAACCAGTATAATAATTTTATTATACATAACTGTTCTTTCAATATGGCTGATTTGAAAGAATTTCATAGGTTCTCACAGGAATGCTGACAGAGGTAGAAAGTTTTATGCTTACTTAACAAATTGGGTTCTATATAGTATCAGAAAATGGTTCAGGTTGTTGCAAAGCAGAACTACCTTTCTAAAAAGGGTCTTTATAGCACCAAAAAGGTTCCATTGTGTACAGTAAAAGGATTTAAAGGTTTCTGAATGGGTTTTGAACCTTGTGCTAGCACTATAGGTCAGATTGTACAGTGTATTATACTATTGTGCTACTGTATATCTCTGAACATGACTACACTATAAAAGATTAGTTATAATGCTGTCTTCACATTATGCTATGGTAGGTAGTCTGCACCCTACTGCTATAAACACGAGCGCTCGTGTATTTCATGTGGGTGCCATTTGTGATAAATCAACCGTTGGCTCTGCTGCACCTGAAAACGATGAGAAACATAAAACACACTGTAAACCCAACCTGGAATTTTTCTGTTTGGCAGAGCGTGTGCCCTTAGATAACCACACACAGAACAAATCATCTGTGGCTTTATTAAAAGACTAGTGTGGGCCTGGGCTGTGACAAGCTCTGATTTTCTAAGTGGCTGGCCACACATCACAGTAACTCAGTGTCTGGAGGATATTATGTGCACAGAGAGAGAGGGAGACAAAGAAACAGACAGATAAATAGAGGGAGAGAACAGAGAGGATGGGGAAGGACCTCGCAGTGCAGGGCACATCCCATTAAATTAAACTGGAAATTACATTTCCATTTCAAGGTCTTTTCACTCATTAGGAGCCAAGAATTCATTATCAAATCTCCTCGTCCTGCTTTGTCCTTGTAAACTCTCCGTGCCACTACAGAGCCAGTAAGACAGCCACAGGACGCTGCTGCCAAAGCAATGCCTGCATGTCATATAATCAATAAAATCATGATGTGTGGAGTGCTAAAACATTCCTTAAAGGATTACAAGATCTACAATACCATTTGGGATATTGTTATCATTAATTACGGTCATCCAGAAGATCATCAAAGGCTAAAGGAATGCCGTAGAGAGAAGGGGAGATGCTTGCAGCTTGAGTGTCTACAACACATGTGTACCATCAGATTAAAGGGGCATAGTCATAATCAAAAGAATGCATTTCTAACAAACATATAGACATAAAACGTTTCCCGCTCAGCACCACGCTGGCTTGGGCGCAGCGGGATGCCGGCTCATTCCAATTCCTTTAAATGCACATTTCACACGGTCCATTTCAAGAAGAAAACAGCAGATTGGCTTTGATGTTTAACACATCAAGAGTTCGATTTTTTTTTCTTTTTTTTTTTTTTTTTTGAGTGAGTCCTCTTGACCGGGGCCAAGTTTTCTGTGTGCTGGGGAGGGGGGTCTGAACACACATCACGCATGAGAAGTTGTGCAATATTTCGAAAAACATCCAGCGGGATCACCACCCTTTTGGTGCAAAATCGCTAAAGCATGCAGTAACGAATTGCACATTTCCCAAGTAGGTGACCTGTGGACAAAGATCTTGTAAACAATGTAAAATTCCCCATTGTATCACAAGACCTATGGTAGCTTGTTCAGTTCATATCCCATTAGGGTCAGTTAACTTCTAATGTCCCGTCAGAAAGCTTGATTTTGCTTTATTATCATTATTATCCGGGAAGAGTTTTAGAGTCCCGTGATGTTTTGGCATGAAAATAGCCTGAATATCAGAACAAAACAGAAGCTAATGGTAGCTTTGGTCCACATATTTCAGTATCAGCCTTGAAAAACCCATCAGTCAAACCCTTGAGG
This sequence comes from Neoniphon sammara, assembly GCA_900302535.1. Taxonomy (NCBI): domain Eukaryota; kingdom Metazoa; phylum Chordata; class Actinopteri; order Holocentriformes; family Holocentridae; genus Neoniphon; species Neoniphon sammara. The sequence continues at coordinate 8,837 of OMKZ01050869.1, read as the reverse complement.
GTGTTTATGTTTTTAAGTGTGGTGAAGAAAAAATACATTTAGATTCCATCTTCATCTTAGACATATAGCCAATGCTTTCAGCCAGAGTCACTTGGGTACCGTGCAATAAATAATTGGGAACCCTTTTTCAGTAATCCTAAGTATTAACCATGTATATACATGCTTAGAATAGTCAGTTACTAAGTAATTAAAGCTGTATCTAAGTAGGTTAATACTTAGAAACAGTTCAATTTCTGGAGGGAAAAAAAAACAACAACATAAAATCTAAATCACTTAATTTTTAGAATTGTGACAGCTCAAGAGCATTAAAGGAATACTCCAATATTTTGGGCAAAATACCCTTTTTCCGACTTCCCCAGAGTGACACAAGATGTTTGATACCATTATCACCTCTGTACATTCACAGCTTTGGTTCCAATGGTTAGCATTTCATGTTAGCTTAGCATAACCACTTGAAGTCTACAGGAGTCATTAGCCTTGCCTCAACAAAGTGAAAGTATAGTGTATTTGAAATACATCTTGGAATATTTAGTAAAAAAAAAAAAAAAAACAAGTGTTGTTTTAGTTAGATGGTAGGAACTATATATGTAGAAAAATTCCAAAATGTGTATTTCATTACCATGCAACACACATTGTGTAAATAAGACAGCTTCAGAGTTGCTGTAAGGTTTATTTTTTTCACTTTGATGGAGCTAGGCTAACGACTCCTTTAGACCTCAAGTCTTTATGCTAAGCTAACACCAAATGCTAACCATCGGAACCAAACCAGTGGCGTACAGAGGTGAAACTAGTATTGAACGTCTTGTCTCAGTCTGGGTAAGTCGGAAAAAGAGTATTTTGCCCCAAATGTTGGAGTATTCCTTTAAGCTACTACTTGTGGATGTTATATCTATCAGGGCCTAAAGTATTTATTGGCTTAGTTATAGCTGTATGTATTACCTGGTATCTATTACCTGGTAATTTACTACAGTATTCTTACAGTGTATTTATGTGGTAAATGCCTAGATGTTACCTTTATGCCATCAGTGACTGTAAAGAAGGAAAAAAGGAAAAACATTTTCTGACCTGTTTAGGAAACAGAGTCCCATTCTATTCTATTCTATCTGCTGTCCTCAGCCCTCTCACTCTCCACTGCCTCTCTCAGTTCATCCTTTTACTGCGGTAAACGTATTTAGGTTTGTGGAGGAAAAAGCCCAGACCTTGAAATGTTCATAAATCCAACGTAAAGATGGTTTTTACGCTCCGGGCCAAGCTATTCCTTATCCAAATGGACTCCCAGAACAGCGGCGGCGGCGCACAGTACATTCATCCTTTTTCATGTTGCATGCAAGTGTTTTAGATGATACTCCATCATGGAACTACACCATGTCTGAGGTGCATTATCATAAGCAGAGTATTAAGAATCCAAACTATACATTCTCAGGACTGTCTGATGTGTGGAGCCAAGTGCAGTGGCAACTATTTAATTCTTTATGGAAATATAATTGAAAATGTCTTGTATAGAAAGTGTGTGAAGAGTATTAATATAGTAACACGACTCTTAACACTTCCTATGACATATGTATGCACACACACATACGCAAACACCCAGAAAAGTGATGATCAGTACATGGTGGTGCATGGGAATGAGGCATGATGCAATGGTAAGTGAGCTCTGTGAGAGCTTTTCAGTGGTATTTGTGTGTGTGCATGTGTGTGTGTGTGTGTGTGCGTGTGTGCACAAACGCACACATCCACATTACCACATATCCCCCGGGGCTCTCCAAACCTTTTGTTTGCACACCAACCAAAGAATAATGGAGGCTGAATTAAAGTACAGATCTTTGTTTTCTCATGGCTTTGCTTCTCCCCACAGGAATACAGTCATAGTTATGCTATGATTATAAATTCTCATCCATAATATAACGGACAAAGATCACCACTGTGTAATGAAAAAAGATGCTGATGAGAGGAACCGAATGAATAAGATCGAATAATAAGCAGATTAAAAAAGGCATGTGTGTAAAGTAGGCGGTACGCACATTGACATGGAATTTATCTTTACTTTAAAAAAACATCTTTTTACAGGGTTTCTAGAGGTTTATAAAAGGCTGAACACACATACAGTAGAGATGGATTAGGTTTACAGTAGACACTCGCTCAGACACAAATATACCACAACTAATAAATACAGACAAACAGTATATACAGCATTTACAGAATAAAGGCTATAGGAAGCTAAATGTTCTTAGCAAAGGGGGAAATCAACTTACAAAAACAACTAATCTCGTGTGAATACGTGGTAATAATCTTACAGTTCTACAGTGTTTTTGAGGGGCACCAGGCAATGACACTGACAATGATAAGAACATTTGGGTGTTTGCATGCAATCCCATCAAACCAAATTAGCAAGGGGTACAGCATGTAACAAAATTAGTTTGCTACTGTATCTATGTGCTATACACAAACTAGTAGTGAGCTTACTTCACAACAGCAAGGGGGCAAAGGGACGTACCATGTCTTTAACTTGCATAAATCCTTATTGCTGGTCATGAGCTATGCACTGAATATGGCATTTGAGCATTTTGATTTTGCTATGTTTTTGTAATACTATATTTAAAGGTGCTACGTGTAGCATTTTTAAACATCAAAATATAATTAACTGGTACTTGGTATGATTGACCCTGATTAGGATAAGCAGTAATGGATAAGTGAGTTAATGAATGACCTTGATATAATAAACAAATCAGACTGTGGTTGAGATGATTAGCAGCCTCCATCTGACACTGGTAGTATTGCTAATGCTAGTCTTTCTAAAAATTAAGACTACGTTTCCCATCAATCCTGTTGCATCTTGTTCCGCCATGCCCTCCCTGGCATCTTTGATTTTACTGAAGAAGATAAACATGTTGGAAGTGATTTTTCTTTATTCTTTCGAACATGTGCCCTCACCACAAATAATAGCTCTGGTAACACTGGAAGAACAGCGCCCTCTTCCTGTTTTTTGCCGTAAAGCAATCCAGCAGATTTCCCGCCAAATCTGACGGTGGCATGGTAAAACAACAACAACAAAAAAATTGCTACACGTAGCACCTTTAATATCAATTGTGTCTTCATTTGTTAGCCCAAGTTAGGAGGGACACTGGAGTGGTTGTAAGTTGTGAAGGAGAATTTGTTGTAATGAAGCTGGTGAGGTTACGCTTTGCATTGCTGATCACTGTTCTGTAGATTTTCCATCATCCTGAGTTTGGGAGACTTGGTTCATGCAGTCTGATTGGCTATCTGGGCTCAGTGCCTCTCAATCATTGGCTGTTGATGGTGATGCTTCCTCAGTCTGGTTCCTGAATGAGGTCAGATGAGAAATTCATCAATAAAAACTTAGTCTCTATTAATGTTACAATATGATGGAGCGGCTAATGAAAGCATCAACTTAACTTTTTGTACATTTGCTTCTGCTTCAAAATTAGTTATACATACATATACTGTTAATCAGAAATTATCATTTCTGTCAAGAGTAGAGGGTTCAGTGTTCAGTAGTTTTCTCTCAATTTCTTCATTGACTTCCACAGTAAAATTAAGGGATACTTTAGCCACTGTATGCCAATTACATTAAAAAAAAAAAAAAGAATCTTACTATCACCCAACATCAACTCTTAAGATAAAGACACTAAAGTTCACCATGGATTCCTTAAAAGTCACATCCTAATGCTCATATATATTAACAAGTGGTCTCTCTGTGAGTCTTTCTTACTGGGCTTCAGGGTGGTTTGGGATCCAGGGGTCTGGAAGGTTCGGCTGGTTGCAGGACTCTCGCCATCTGCAGTGATAACCTGGACCTCCAGCCTGTAGAGGCTGGCTGGATGCAGGCCTGAGACCACAAGGATAGTCCGATCCTGAAACAAGACAGGACGCAGGAGACAACACTTTAAGTATACAGAGAGTTCAAAATCGGAGGTAAACTGCCATCTAACCGAGCATCAAAACTTCTTGTCAGCTCAATGGACGCTGAGATTACTGGGAAATTTTTATCCAAAAAATGGCCACAGCATAAGCCTCACTGAAATACTGCTTACAACTGCAGAAGTAAATATATTGCATGAAAATGAAAGTCAAATGTTGCCCAATTGATTGTGGATCTCTGAAATAATAGCTTAAACCCTTGGAGGGAATAATCTATTGTTTGAATAAAGAGTACAAAATATGCCAACCTTTTATTGATTACGGCTTACTCAATATTAGCTCAAGCACTTACTGGGGACAGGATCTGGGACTGGGAGATGAGACTGTGGGGCAGCTTGTTGTGGTTGTGGCGGTTTGTGGAGTCGACCTCGGCCCAAGTGACCTGGTAGCCGGTCAGCTGCTGATCGGGCCGGACGGTGAACAAGTCCCAGCTGAAGACGGCTGTCACGTTGCCACCTCGGACCTCGAAGGACGCCGTCAGATTCTCCGCCTTGGCCAGGACCTTTTGAGGAGCCACCACTAGAGGAAGAAGCAAGGAAATAATGGATTAAGGAATAAGAATAGAGAGAATTGGTTGGTTTTAAACACAAGCAAGAGTTCCAAAGATCTTAGTAAGTCAAAAATGAAAGGAATTCTGCCCTTTTGAAAAATTTTTCATTGGTTAACTTTACTAAGCCTTTGGGCAAAACTTAATTTTTGTGTTTGCCAAGCTGAGTCCTCTTTTTTTTCAAGAGTATGGGTTCCCTTTTTTCATTTTTTGGATTGCCTTTAATGAAGTTGACGCACCAGAGAAGACTACTTTGAGAAAATTTTATCCAACAGCCAGTGCATGTTTTTTCTCATTCTTACATAGTGAGTGGACATGAATGGATGAAAATTGCAGGAAAATAAGCAGTGGAATAAACTGAGATGAAGATCAAGTTTGAAATGTAAGTAGTATGACGAAAGAACATGTCAACATACAGCTTATATGCGGAAACATTTTGCAGAAATGTGCAAAATGCGCATCATATTTACATCCACAGGTCCACAGAAGGCCAAATATGCTGTATAATAAAGTGTCTAAGGTGTGTAGACATGTATCATGATGAAATGAATGAATGAAACAACCAATTGTTTGCAACTCCTTTAGGATTTTAGCACTCTGAAGATGTATGGTTGCAGGTGTCTCACCCACTTCTCCGTCACAAGTGATGGGTTTCAGACTCTTGGCCTGGATGGCGGCGCAGGAAGGTGTGAAGAAGCTGGTGCTTTCTGCCACAGGACGACTCTTCCTGCTGATAGGCTGCAGCAGGACTTTATACTTACAGGAGAAGAGCAGGCCCTGCAGGCTGGCAAAGCTCTCCTATAGGACCAGACAATGACAGTGACAAAGACGATGAAATTATTACAGGGTCCCTTTTCCATCCGGCAGTAAAATACATAGCGGAGTTCTGTAGGACACACATTTTATTGGCCTTGCCAGGGCCAGATCATTGGACCATGGGACTCTGGGGCACAAACTTCATATGGCCCCCCCTCAGCCACACTGAATGAAATGATGAATATGTATACAAACAAGACTAGACAGGCTCTGTACCTTTGTTAATAACTCAGAAAACATCCCCTAAAAGAAATCAATGTGAGGGAGCTGTTTCTTTCTATTCCCTCTTGCTACATTGCATGGAAAAAAGAACAACCAAAAATTCATAAGGGAGACCTTTACTGATTCTTCTTAGCTTAAAATCTCTCTTAATTGGCTACTATTGTATATTTTCTATGTGCATTCATACAAATACTTATGCTCCCTTATAAATGAATTAATACTTGCTGTCTGGTGCTTAACATAAGGTAGCATGAAGAGTTTGGAACAGTTGTTTGCATAACTTTATCTGAGGATAACAGTGTCTGTGATGAGACAATCCTTTGATATTTGCCTTTACTTTTCCCATTTGATGTCTTGTGATGAAACAAGAATTTATAGATTTAAGATTTATACATAACCACAAAATAACCAGACATTGAACAACTGGGGCCTCTGATGATAGGGGTCCCTGGTGGTCTGAGGCTCTGGGGCCTGTGCTCCATATGCCTGGTCAGTAATCCTGCCCAGGCCTTTGATGAGAAAAAACTATTGCTACCTTGCCTTAGAAACTACGGTGCATTGGTGAAAAGAATGAAAGGAAAAGCCTATTTAGCTACTTTGTGGAGCTGAGACATGATACATGGCAGCGTTCTTTTATACAGTAGTTGTTTTGGATCAACGGATTACCTGTGTGATGATCTTCTCCATGGGTCTGGTGTGGTTGTGTGCACAATATTCTGGTCCCCACTGGATTCGATATCTTTCAACAGAAGGGTCTGAGCAAACGACAAGAGGTTCGTGCAATTACCCTCCTGCGGCGGCAGTTACACAACGATGAAGGGATTAACTTGACTTGGCAAGCTACTCGTTGACACTAATACGAGTCAAGCATGTGTATACAGTTGTTCTGTCTGTGGCTGAATGCGCTGCTTATGTCTTGGCCAGAAAACAAGAAATGCTTGATCCTTCTCATTTTTTAAGCCCTTCTTTATCCAGGGAAGGTTTACTGAAGTGAGCAACACCCAGCTTCACACTGAGATCTGCCCAGTACACACAGTCTTCCACTGGACACGGAGCAGCTCCACTGGAGCAGCTGAGGGTAGACAGTAGCTGCTGAGGCAGGGGGGAGTGTTGATTCAAACCACTTTCTGGCCAGATGCCTCCTTAATCAATGTGTAATAGAGTTGATTAGGTTAGATTACATTACATTACGTTATATTAGGTTAGATTAGATTAGATGAAACTTGTATGATTCCTGTGGGAGTATTAAAAAAGGTTGAAATTGGTTTGAATTGTTTAAAGGGATTGCAAACCTAGTTAAAAATGTGGATTTTCTTATTTAATATTCTTGAGATCTATCTTCATCATCCACCAAGACAGAGTTTTAGTGGCTGAATTTTCTACAGTAATCCATTCCAGCAGGGCTGGGTGGGCTTTAGTTCCCCTTGTAGGGTAACAATATTGTCTGGACTCTGGTAAGACCAACCAACTGTCCAGCAAAGTGAAAACATCCCGCTTGTTGGAACTGAAAGAGCTACAGCTCTTGCTTGCTCTGTAACAACACGTTAGCTAATGTTTTCCTAGCTAACATTGCTGCAGAGCTCACTTGCTGAAAACTTACACTTTGATTGGAGGCTTGTAGTAGTAGAGTTGATGTGAGAAAGTCCACAACTGATTGCTAGCTAAAGAGGGCACAGCACCAATTAACAGATTGAAGCACTTTGCTATCCCTTGCTTCTTCTGATTTAATGTAGATTGGTAAAATAATCCTCAGTCAAGTGGCGGTTATTCATCCAAGAACAGAATAAAATCAGACTAAAATCAGTGTTCTGTGCTAACAATCTAAAGTAACAGTCATCACTGTTACTACTGTTTGTTGAGGCTAGTGGAGGATAACAGATGTAGTTGAAGGTTGTCAATCAAATGGGGGTGGGGGAATAAAAACTGAGTTTAGGGTTTAGGTTGGGGTGCTTTTTTGTTTTCTACAAACTACAGGCATGAAAAGCCATTTGAGACTAACAGTGATTAAGGGCTAAACTTGAATTGAAGTCATGTTCTGATTGGATCAGCGGCACTCTTATGTATGAAAGTAGCTTTTAATCCCTGATAAAATGGTACATTTGACTCAGGAGAAACCACCCAAATGAATAACCCCCTCTCTTTGTACAAAGGACTTCTCACACTTTCATGATGCTTTCTGCACCCCATGATGACAGTAAAAACATTTTAATATAGACACAAATTAATTCAATAAATTCTTAATGCAGAGTTTGCTGTCTAATAAGATCTGTCCACTGCGTGTTGTGGCTTATTTTACCTCAGTGAAGAGGCAGAATAACAACCACAGTATCACAGACAACAGTGTATAACCAGCACAGGTCATGTTCACACATGTGTGGGTGGTTTACAGATACTGTACATCACATGGTATCATCTTCAATCAAAGCGTCTTTGTATCTTGGTGTAATTACAGATGATTGGCCTTTGAAATGCACGATAAGCTTTGCATTGTTTATATAACTGACAGGGAGGTGGTTTACGTGTCAGAGGAAGAGGGATTTCCTCGCTCATTGATGTTGATGGCAGACACTCACACACCACCTACTGTACATACCAGTGCTGCTCTGCCAGTAAACACGAACATGGAGCTGCCCGTCCTGATAAAATGGTGTGCCGACGTCCAGTATGTCTGCCAGAGGGTTTGCTGGTGTGGCATTGGAAGCTTTTGAAAGGGGAGAAAATGATGCTTTAAAGTTGCATACTATTCAGTTTTCATTATGTTATTTTCAAATCTGCTGTGGCTCAGGATAACAATAATGCTCTTCATGACATTTTGCAAATAAATGTAGACTAATTAAAACTTGAATAGGTTCAGTTAAATCAAATGGCTGTGAAGACGAAATCCTCACAATGCTGGACCGTGATTGCAGATCCTCTCATTCAAATAAAGTAAACCTGCTGAGTGGAGGCTTTCTAGTCGAAATACTACAAACTGGGCTCATTGGACGGAATTCAAAAATTCTTTTGTGAGGGAGCCAATCAGGATCAAGTCCAGTTGTAATGAAGTTAGTGTGAAACTGCCTAGGAAAATGGATAGACTTTTGAAAGTGCAATAAGTTTAAAAGTTACCACTCAAACAGAAAAATATTGAACAATATCTTCATCAAATATCGTTCTCTCTATATATGTAAAGCAAAAATCGTAATTAATAATTTTTTTCAGTAAAATAAAAATTATTATGATGCAATTATGATGCAAAAATTATACACGCACGCACGCACGCGTACACACACACACACACACACACACACATATATATATATATATTTCATCA
>OMKZ01050867.1:3276-21893 GCA_900302535.1 Neoniphon sammara | reverse complement strand
CTCTCTCTCTCTCTCACACACACACACACACACACACACACACACACACACACACTCCTTTACACCTCTACATTTTCCCCTCTGTCCCTCCACCAGGCGCCTTGTTGTGGTTTCCCTTCATAACTCGATATAGTCAATATATATTCAATTCCAAGATCTTTATTTGTGTGGTTTATTTACACATCAACAGCAACAGTCATTTAATAAGGTCACATGTCACTGAGCAAAGCTTCATGAGAGGGAGTGTTACAGCTCATCAGTGACAGCATGACAGGGTGCAGACCAGTTACTCATTTCATTTTTGTTTCTTTTAGACACGAGTATGCACTTTCCAAAAACAACAAAACTGCTTCTTCATAGGCCAACGACAGCCTGCTGGGTTTGAGGTGCTTAGTGTTAAGAAAAAAAAAAGTCTGATTTAGGTCTCAGAGTGTTAAGTGAAATGTTTATGGACATGTGGATGATTTTGGAGTCAGTGTTTTCTCATCACTTCACTGGGACGTTACCACACATCCTTTTTTGCACCAGTGTATTAACTCCATACTAAACGTGTAATGACTTGATAGAAGCTTTTCACGGCGCAGCTTCTTGTTTGAAATGCCGATCTCTTTCATGGTCGCTCTCGCTTTATTTTTTTCTCACTCTCCTTTCTATCTAGATCATATGTTGATTTAATTCCAAGCCCCGCGGTGCACTCTCTCTCTCTATCTCTTGCTCTCTCTCTCTCTCTCTCTCTCACTCTCTCTCTCTCTCTCCGTGCAGAAATGTATAAAAGCTGAATGTATGTGTGTGTGTCTGCATGCATACATCCACGCAGCATATTGCAGTCATCTGTCTTATCTATGATCCAGTGATTATGATCCAACGGACCACCGGAGAGAGAGAGAGAGAGAGAGAGAGAGAGAGAGAGAGAGAACCTGAGGGTTTGGAATAAAATCAACATAAGTCAGAGAAAAGAGAGAGGCAGCGAGCGAGATAAACAATGACAGAGAGGGAAAAGTGGACAGAAACAGAGGCGATGAGTCAGAGATGTTTATAGAGAACGACTTTCCTCTTGAATTAGAAACCTCTCTTCCCCTCCTCTTTTCACTGTGACATGCCTCTTAGCCTGATTTCCCTTTAAATTTCCCCTGAAGTAGCTTCAAACGTAGAAAAGAAAAAAAAAAGAGAATGAGTGAAATATTCAAAGCCAAGATGCCATTGTTTTATGGCTGCAGCATTACATCAAATAGAAAAGATCTACATGTCTTGTGCATCATTTTATACACATTTCCCTGGAATTCAGCAGGACAGATTTGGGATCTTTGGAAACCTTGGGATCTCCACTACAGTTTACAATAAAGTTCTGCAGGTTTGAACAAAGCTCGGCCGTGCAGCGTGCATTTGTAATGATGCACGCACCGCTGGGAAATGAAGAGGTTAATAACTTGTTTTCCTTTTCCCGGCACTTCTCTCTCACTCCCTGTGATTGTTTATTATGACATTACGTACACTTTTATGATTTAAACTCACATTATATTTCACAGCAAACTCTTTCAATCTGATTTATGTTATATTCAGATTCCTCTCACAAATGAGCAATTCATTTCAATTTAAATGGGTTTTAATGGCATGAAATACAAATGTACTTATTGCCAAAGTACATACATAGAACAAATAAAAATTAAAATGATGTCAACAAAACACATCCCATTACGAAATAATGAATCGAAGAATGACAATGTTTTTTAGGTTTTCATTGTCTCTGTTCCTGTAAGTGAAGATGTATTTAGATGCTAATGTGCCATACTCACTTCTTTCACCAAAGAAATATTCTATCAAATAATCTACGATTTTGATTGACCTTTACTGGAGCTGTAAAATCCAAAAATCTCTGGCTCAGCATTTTAAATACCATTTCTGCAGAACATTTCCATGAGCCTGAGCTAGCTACTTTGACAAAAAAAAAGAAAAGAAGAAAAAAAAAGACCCCTCTCTGTACCTTTACAGGCATCAGTGCTTGTTGGTCAGCTCAGGTTCTTCAAAACTAAGACATTTCTCCCAAAATAACTGTCAAGGATGTTTTTCATGGCACACGGCTACACTGAAAGGCCTGGTGGAGGAAGGAGGAAATAAATATTTGATCATCTGGTCCATCTGGGCTCCATTGTCTCTTTGTCTGAGGCAATTTAGCCTCCTGTCTTTGTTGTCAAAGAAGGCTTTCAGGTGCTTTGCTGCAAAAAGACGACAAGCTCAATGTACATTTTCCCCCAGTTTTGGATATGACATAAAATGTGTTTGAAGATATATTTTAAGTCAATATACAGTCTGTACAGCACAATATACTGTAAGAAGAAGATGATTAATTGATTCCCTATCTTTGAATAAAGCTGTTCGGGTGCCCTAAGTCATAATAATATACATACAGTTATATGTCTAATGTTGCCTTTAAATATTTCAATAGTAAATGATATGAATGCAGCCTTTTTCTTGGAACAAGTGATGTAAAACTAAAGGAAAATACCATTAATATTCAGTTACAGCAAAGGGAAGACTTGTCCTGTTGCTGCACAGGATCTGGATGAGCCTTGTGCAGCCCTCAAGTCTTTAATAGTTGATGATACAGAGTATAGCCAAGCTAAAGCTACAGCCCTACATGAACCTATGCTCAGGCTGTTACAGCTAATGTTCTTTTCCCTCTTTGTCCCAGCGCGCAGCCCTCTGGGAGCCTCTGAGCGCTGTGAAGAATGTTTGTGAGGAACGTCCTTTCTTTATGTCCCCCCAAACTTTCTCCTCTTCCTCCGAGTCACGAGTCTCGCCCAAGATGAACCCGCTGCCTCTTTCCAATCTAGGCCTGAGCCAGCTGCTGTAATTACACAGCCTGTTTCTTGTGTGCTTGCTCAGTGGCGGGAGTGCTGGTGCCAGCATGTTTGACTGTCTTTGGGTCTCACTGATGAAAGAGTTCATGAACTCTGTTCCTCTAATGTTCAGCATCTAGAAAACGTCATTATAAATGCCAGGCTGTTTCCTGTGCCATTTCTATAGACAGGACATGACACCAAGAGGTACATTTAAAGCCGACCACACACCTGAAGAGGTGTGACATGACGCGTCATGTGATGCATGTCACATGACGCCCCTCACTCAAATAGGACCCAGCTGCTGATGCTCATCAACTCCATTGTTGTCATTATCCCTGGACCTTTTGATATAGGTAAGTTACAATTCGTTATTGATTGTATAAATGATTTGATGCTCAAGAAATAGGACAGTGGCATCAGCCATCATGGCGTGTCAAGTTGATATTCGGTGATGTGTGTCTAGACGCCGCCGGTGTGCGTTGTGTACACTGAAATAAATGGGGCGGCTGTTTTGACACGCGCCATACGCCACTGATGTGTGGTCACCTAAACATGTAGGTGACACATGTCCAAAGATGCTCATGAGTGAAAAAGGGTGTGAATCCGTGACTTAACAGAGATTCAATGTGACTCATCACAGTGCACAATTATTAGTTGGTAATTCAATTTAAGATCAAGTTTTTCTTTTTGGAATGATTCAGTTTGAGTTTGTAAACTACAATTGGAGTCAATGATTTGATTCAGCACTTTTAGCCAAAATTGTATAATCAATAATAATCAGGTGCAATTATGTAAAACTCCTTTTTCTCCTGAAATGTAAAAAATAAATAAATAAATAAAAATTCAGACAACAGAATAATTTATTAAACATTTATTTATTTCTTTGAGCAGATCAATGCAGCTGAATTAGCAGGATTTATAATCAAAATGTCTCTTAAATCGCAGAGAGAGTCCCTTCCTTTGGTATGAAGACTGAGAGACCGGCTGTGTTGGTAAACATGAGCGTGCTGTGTGGAGTTTACTGACATCACCTTATGGGATTTCTCAGTACTGAAGGCCATATTTCTCGGTTTCAGTTATGGTCACGGTCAGAGTTACCTCTCGCTGTCATTTGGTTCTGCTGTGCAAAGTGCAGCTTCAAGGTGAAACAGATGCGCTGAAATAATCCTCAGAGGGATAAAAATGAAAAGAAAGGTGAGGACAGGAAAAAATAAATAATGAATTTGAGCAAGTAGAGAAAGAATATGTAAGAAAGGGGTGTCATTCAGGGGAGAGAGAGGTGGTAGCTTCTTTAAAGCATAGATAAATTATAGGGAGTGACTCTGCTGTCCAAACACTTCCAGGGTCTGGGGTTTGATTCCGCCCGGGAGCAGTCATGCTAAAATTAAAAGCTCTCATGAGCCCAATCCCATTCCCCCCTCAGCCCTAACGCTTGGCCCTACCCCTACATTTTGCATGTTCCCGCAGTGGGTAGGACGTCTCATTTTTCTTTGGCATCGATGGGTATTTGTCATCTAGCCCTACAGATGGCTCTCCAAATGTAGCATTTTCAGATGTTGGCAGAAGTGGTAGAAAAAATTCCCACAATCCTTTGCGAAACGAGGAAATAGGGCTACCGGTACAGGGAAATAAGCCCATAAATCTAGGTATTTCTTTGCAAATAACCATGAAAAATGTATCTTATATCTTATTTTAATGTAGATGCAATCAAATAATTGTAATTGGTTCTTTATGACAAGCATTTTACATAAATTCATGATGTCAACAGAACCTTGTTTAAATGCTGACGAGTGCATGGCAGTACAGTTTATGTCCATAACCAGCTTTTGAAGTGTGAAAATTAAAATCCAGCGGTGAATTTTGTGCACTTCCCCGCTCCTCTGATATCAGCGCAGGGCAGGACTATAAGCATGAGTTGCTATGGTTACAGGAAGCACCGTCCTGTCCTGTTTGTCCTGTATACGTAATGCTACTACCATGTCAAGGGCACTCTGACACTCGGGGTGGGGCCACGGGAGGGGAACTGGGATTGGGCCATGGTGTTGTAAAGCTCTCTGGATACAAGTTTCCACAAAATGACATATGTTATGGCACGCTTTTACCACGACATATTCATCACTTAAATTGTTGCATAAGCTCTCTTCAGCTGCAGCTCTGGCCTTATGGGAGCACAGTAACGAGATGTTCTAGCTCTCATTGTGTTCCCTCCTCAGCCTTCTCTATCTGTCCCAGCCACAACACCAACCCCGGCTGAACCCATAACTCTTCACCCTGCCTCCTGCTCAAGCCTTTCCGCACTGCCTCCAGTCCCTCCCACAGCAACTAAAGCTGTGTTAAAGGTCCCACCTCCTGAACGTACAATTTGTTCTCTTTAAAAAAAAAAAAAAACATGCAGCATTTAACATGAATGACTCGTTGCCACATTAATTTTGAGACCTAAGTGTACTGCATTACCATTGCATGGCTTAACCTCACAAAGGGAGACTGTGTTACAAAACTGTTTTGCTTAACAAGTAATACACAACTTACTATTCCACAGGGTGTCCGCAAGATTTGTGGTCCCGTTTAATTATTTTTAAGACATTTTAATGCCCATCTGAAGGAAATGATGAACCAATTTTGCAGCTGAAATAAGCATAAAAATTAAACAACTGTAGACCTATGAGAATATACAGTCGATCTGTGTGACTCCGCAACACTTTAAACCTAAACTTTAACTTTTCTTAAGGCACTTTCCTAAGGACAGATTTACAAAACTGTCTAGATTCAAGACTATAAATTTGTATATACACAAATTGGAAATATGTCTTTTGTGTCAGATTTATAAAACCCTGTCAGTAAGGTTCGAACACATTGTTTTTTGCACATAAATGCCATCATGGGCCATCTTGCAATGGTAACTTCACTGGCAGCAGCAAAGTAGCTGTTATATTAGTACACACAGTCATTTCACACCAATATTATTGTGAAAATGTGTGGGTCTCATTCATTTTGATTGTTCAGTTTTGTATAATTTCCATGGCAATTTGTAAACTTATTTGTTTCCACTAGCATAAAAATAAAAATCATAATAAAAATCATCTTATCTGTTATCTTTGCTTTGCCCAGGCCTTTTCACCCTTACCTGCTTACACTGCTGACATCATTACGCATGCTTATTAACTGTGGCACTGTTCTGATGTGAACTAGATCCTCACTTTCATTTCAAGCAAAGTTTTTTTTTCCCCCATATTATTCAACAGGTAGTTTAAGCTAAGTGATGTGATGGGTTGAAGATGCATGACAAAGAGGCTGATAATTCCCATGAAACACAGTTAGTCATGTTTTATTAGATGATCTGTCAACTCTGGCGTCCAGGGAAATAGTTATCAATTATATCAATTATGCTCCTACTTCTTTCATGTGCACACTACTTTGAAGAGAACATGTAAGACAATGGACATACAATACAGTGGGAACTGTGATATGAAAGCCATATTCCCCTTGAGGATGTTCTTTACTGTGCTTATGGACGCTTTGATGAAGCTGAAAGCTCTCAGCTGAGCCTCTTATCTAATGCTTAACTGCTGTAGCCCTGATCACAGTGCACAAGTGCCTCTTGGGTATTTTAACTATGTTCAACATGTGAAAATGTCAAGAACTGCAAGGTTGTCCTGTCCAGTCAAAAAGTTCAGCTGCAAAATGAATGCAGTGGAAGATCATGGTAGCACTCTGATATTGCAATAATAGTAATACAAATTAATGTTACAGCCTCACTACATCACTGCTTGGCTTGTAATGTTCATGCAAGTAACTGCAATTAACTGTGTGGTAGAAGAGAAAACAAGCTGTACTTTGGATGACCAGGATTGATCTCATCTATGGGACCTTCACAGGCATCACATCCTGGGACAAAACCGCATCAAATGTGGGTCTGTGGTCCAATGTGTATCTGCTTGGAGGTCAGAGCCATGAAGAAGTGTGAGAAGACACGACAGGAATTAGCTCAGTTCAATCTCCAGACTGTTGGGGAAATTAAAATACGAAACAATGCCATCAACTTTTTTGTCCCCATGGGGAAATTTGTCTTGGACGCCGTGCTGCATTGGTACAAATGAAGAGACAAGAGGGAAAAGCACGGTTAGACAGTTACAGTAAACACTCAGTTAAACAAAACATAAATAATAAGAGTACAATATATCACCAACTGAAAGAAATGCACAAAACAATGATATTGCACAGTCTCACCAGTCAGCAGAAGTCAGTTGCACTTCCCCAGACAGATATATACTTCCCAAGTGTGAACTGTATGAGATGCTTTCCACAGTTTCATCACCCACAGTGTAGATGCCTTTGATAGATACTGAATCCAAATCGCCCTCAGTGATCTGCTCAGGAGCCATCAGTAAACTGGCTGTACTGGGACGCCTTTCAGTGTCAGTGTGTGGAACTGTGCGGCTGTGAAGCAGGATGTTGCTGAAAAGAGCACATACACTCAACAAAAACCTTTCCCTGAATAAACAGGTTGAAAAAAGTGGTGTATAACGACGCGGTGCAATGTAAGATAAGACCCAAAACACATCGGCACGGAGAATATGTGTGTGTGCCTGCAAATCAGGTTTGTTTGATCTCAAATTAAGTCTCAGTTGATTTAACATTTTAAGAGTCTCATTCCAAAATGGCATACCTGTCATTTCAAAAAAATTACTCTGCAGAAAGACTGATGCAAAATAAAAACAAATTAGAGAACATTTTGTGAGGACAATTGGCATTTTCCACTTTCACAAATCCTCTATATTACATTAGCATTATAAAGGATAAAATTGGTTGGAATAGCACTATCTACTTTATTCGGGCTTTGTTTCTTTTAGATTTGACACCTGAAGGCACACCTGAGCTCACTCCAGCACGTTTGTTGACAATCATGGCCCAGAGGGCTTCAGGGCTGCAAACATCATTTCACCATGAATGCTCTCTTAGCAGCTGCAGCCTGATGTAAACTCCTGCTCTGTGAGGGTGCAGACTTCTGTTTACTGCACTGGCCTCTTTCTTTTGGTGTTAACTGTAGAAAAGGACACGGCGTTTACAGCAGAGCATGTTTTTGCTGCTCAGAGTGACAGGCATGGAAAGTTAAGAAAAGTTCAACTTCAGCCAAAAAAAAATGTCATGCACTTGAAATTGGTTTTCTTTAATCTTGGAGAAGCATGGAAAAAGAGTACAGTGTCTTGTATCTGCAAGAAGCCAAATGCATGAATTTAGAAAGTCTTATTCTCATGCAACCATACATTTTTGATCATTTATTTAGTGGTTAGAATGGGGTTTAGGGACAAGGACTTTGCTCTTCCTGTAGAGGATTATATAAACCTTCAGGTGAAAACATGAAAAATCAATAAAAGTTGAGTTATGAGGTTGTTTCCCACAACAGCGGCGAAATGTTCCAGTCCCCGTGAGTCGCAGCCTTAGCCCTGACTCTGCCGTGACCTCGAACTTGCCAGCCAACCCGGCTCATAATGCACTCCCCCCCACAGGGCGAGAGGCAGCGGGACATATGCTCCTCGCTTGGTTTAAACCTTCGCCGAGCCCCGTCGCTCTCAGGTCGCCCCCCTCCTGCATCTGTGTCCCAGCACACAGCCCCGGAGCCTGAGATGAACCCTCGTCTCCCCGCCTGAACTCATAATCATAACATTAATGACGATAAATCAAATGAACAGTTTAATAAAAAATTAAACCAACAAAACCATCAAAATAACATCATACATAATGCATGATTGACTCCATTTTCACAACTCTCCATTAGGAGCAGGAGGGAATATGGAATTAATGGATTCGCTAGCTTTCCTTATCTTTTCAAAATTGTGCCTTTCTGTTAAAGTGCAATGAACTTGTGTCTTTGACTGCTTGACAAGAGGAATCATGTCATAATAGATCAACTTTCTGTATCAAAATTGATGTCTGTACATACAGATAATGGATAAAAATATACCCACGTCCTAAACAAGGACAATACAATTTAATATAATTTAATTTCAGTCAAACTGGAAGCACAACAGCCATGACACCCATGTTTAACACCCACGCTGGCTGCAGTGGAGCGTTCCTGCACTTTGGTAAAGGAGGTGATGTTCCAGCGTAAATGGACAAGGACACTGTGGCTGAGACAGCGAGCACTATGAACCTGTTTATGTGGCTCTGGGGACAGAGGTGTTCACTGCTGTTTCTACTAATGTTGTTCCTTTCCGTCTGGCCCATTCACCCCACAATTAAAGTGCTGTCACTATCCACTCACATCAGTAAAAGCTCCTTTTAAGGTCACAGTGGGTTAGCTGCAGCTCTATCCCAGCCTCGCACTAAACAGCTGATTGCTTACAGCTCCACAGAGGCCATTCCTGCAAGTGACCATCCATTTTCTCTATGCAGAATGGTCCAACTGTTTTGCAAATGAATGCACTGTGAGTCCAATAGACCTATGCATCATCACATAGTATTACTCCTCATGTAGAAGAAATGGTAACTGATTCATGTGTAGGTGTTTCCCAAAACAAGCAAATGGGGTAATCCTGTTTACAGCTTGCTAGCCAACAGAGAAGATTAAGGGAGGTGAGTGAGCAGAGAATTCTGGCAGAACAACATGATGTAGCTACATCAGAAGGTAAATATAGGCCTTTCGGACTCAGTGTAATGTTCTGGCCACAAAAACACTTCAGACAAAGTTGATGGCCAGTTACGGATGGACAAGGCAAGCTTGGTGCACAAGAAGTGACATAGTGAAACTTGGAATGGTTTAGTCCATTAGGTCCATTCAGATCTCACTTTCAAATTCAAAGTTAGAAACTTAGCTTTGCAGAAAATCTAGGAGGTAGCAAGGTCACTTTTTAGCTCATGGTGCATTCACTTGCTGTTTGGAGTAATTTCATGGTCATTTCTGCCTTTTTTCCAAAAGAACTCAACTCAAAAGAACCAGCACCCAGCCAGTTCTGCTGTTTTGCAGGAAGCTGACATGAAGGTGCACAAGCTAACTTGCTGTATGTAAAATGGACACGTAAACTTTATCAATGTTTACAACTGTCTTGAGGTAGAGTTGATAATGACATTGTTTATTTATACGTGAACTATTCCTTTAAGAACAAGAAACAGCACTCCATCCAAAGGAAGCTGGATGGCTGAACCTCCTCGCCACCTTGAAGTGTGTAGATTACTGACATCACATTACCTGATTTATGGGTAATGAAGTCCTTCAAACCCTGTTTACTCAAACTGTTTGAGAAAAAGCAGAAACAGAGCTGTGGTAGCTACCTTGTTGATTGTTTGGTGGTCTTTGCTGACATTAAATGGGGGTGAATAGATAATGCCAAAATTTGGGGTTAACTGTTCCTTTACCGTCCCTCACCCCGACCATCTTCTTCTTACTGCATCTCCATTGTGCTTTCTCCTCCTTTTTCTCAGCTTCATCCCCTATTCCCACCTCCTTCCATGTATCTCTCTCTGCTTTCACTGATCTGTCGTCATCATAGACAGACCCTCTCTTCCTCCTGCTTCTCCTCCTCCTGTCTGTCACTGACCTTTTCTTGTCCTCACCACTCCTACTCCAGATGACTCATCTGTCCCTTCTCGGCATTGCCATCATATAAGGAGCTGCATCCCGGTAAAGAATAATATTTAAGTATTACTCCTACTTGCCCTCCTCCTCTTCACTGACACTTTCTTTTTCTTGTCCTTTCTCCTTCCTCCTCCCCTTGCTCCTCATTCTCGTCATCACAGAGGGTGTTATGTCACGATCGAGAAGAACACATTATTTCACCTCCCTCTCATCTCATCCCAGCTTCTCCTCATCTTCACTGACCTCCTCCTCTCTTTATTGGTACTCCTCTTGTTTTTTTCTCCCTGTAGCTCTTCCTTCACTTGTTTGTTTGCTTGTTAACCTTCAGTATACATCCTATTTTTAATGGCTCTATTATTTCTATTTTACCCAGTGCACCTGTTAAATGTGACAACAAGTCTAATGTTTGCCATGTAAATGTTATAGCACAAACAAATCAGGGAAACTTAAATGTTTTTTTTTCACTATAAAGCCAGCTCCTGCCAAACTCCTTTTTGTTATTGAATAAAAGCTTCAGAATCTGGTGGGAAATGTAAAAGTTTGTTAAATGTAAGATTGTTCAAAGGCCAGGAGTTCATTATTTCCAGTAGGCATGGGAATCAGGAGGGGTCCCCCGATACAATATGATTCATGATGCTTGGCTGTCCAGTCGATATATATTACGATTCTGTAATTATTGTGATTTGGTTTTACAATATCATGACAATTTACAATATTTTTTTTCAGTAGTGCACTATTGAAAACAGCTGAATCATACTCCCAAGAGCCAGTTATAAGGAGCGTGTCACTCAGATTTAGATTGAGCCTTTTAACATTTATCTCAGGCCATCTGTTGCATTCTTTTCCACCTTTAATAAAATGTCCAAAATAAGGACAAAGCAGTGTTTCCCACAGGTTGACTGCGTAGCTGCGGCAGCGGGGGAATTATCAAGTAACTGTCCTCACCCACAGTGACACATCAGCGATGTGTCCGGTGGAAAATAAATGAATGGTTAAGAGTGAAACATGTCAGTGTCTGCACACACTTCAGCAGTCTGAGTGCTAGGCAGGTTTACAGTTTACAGTTAAGACGGTCCTAATTTTACTTGATCTTAGTGCTGTCTTGACATCATTGATCAGATCATCTTTATCGATTGCTAGAGATAGGAATCAACTGACATTGCTCTAATTTGTTTTATGTTGTACCTATTTTGCTGTTGCCTTGGTTAATTCCACTTCTCCAAATGTAGTTGTGGAGTGCCTCAAGGTTCCATTCTGGGTCCTGTTTTTTTCTATCTACATCCTCCCAAAGGGTCATAGAATTTGTAGACATATTTATTTTTATTGCTTTGCAGTTGATACACAATTGTATTTGTCAGTGAACCCACTGATACCAGCAGTCTTATATCCCTTAGTGACTGTCTAGCTGACATTAAATTCTGGATGCCTGAAAACTTTTTCCAACTTAACGACAAATCTGCAGTTATTTTTGGGCCAAACGCATCTTTAAAAATTCCTGGATAATTTTGATAACTTGGCAACTATTAAACCACCTGCCATAAACTTGTGAGTCATCTTTAAAATCAAAATCATCATCATCATGATCAACATCATCATCAGTCCATTGTGAAAAGGGCAGGATTCCCTCTCTTCCTCTTACTTCTCTTCTTCATTTACCTTCCCTTCCCTAACATTCCCCTCCTCGCTCCTCCTGTCACTTCACACTGCTGTCATCAGTGTTTCTGTTTTGTGCCAATAGGACTGATCATAACGTCTGTCACCTCATCATCCTGCTTCTCTTCATCATCATCAGTGCAAGCTCCCAACAGATCACAGGCAAACAAACATGCTTTGGCCTCCCTGTCTTCTCCAGGTTGCTAAAAGGCTGTCCTCAGACTCACCCGGGTCGGATCCTGTCTTGATAGCAGCTTATTAACTGTTAGCACTGTCAAGCTTTTCTGATTTATTGACTGACATGATAATAGTAGGCTGTAAGATAGCCGTTGAAGGTAATATTTAATTTTTTTGGTGCCTCACTGACTTATTTTTCACACTTTCAACTTTTAGCAGAATTTATTTTTCAGAGCGACTTACAGTGAGTGAACATTGTGATACTGTGATACTGTACTGACCTCTGTAGGTATAATCTCCTGCACTTTTGCCCTTTTCCTCGGGAATGTCAAAGTCAAAGATCAGAGTTCGTGGTCGGCTACAAAGCAGCAGCCCTGGAGCTGGTATGGTTTCAGTTTTATCACACACAGGTTTGAACTCTGGTCCTTGGGTTGAAAGAATTCTAGCAAGGTGGTGATGGAATCTGGTTCTTGTTCTTTAGTATGCACAAACCAGCTCTATTAACATGGTAATACACAAGTAATAAATGAAAACAAATAGAATAAGAATAAAAACAAAATAATAAAAATAAGAATAAAAATAAAAATAGGTGAATAGAACAAGATATTTGATTGAGTGTTGTTCTTTATCTGTGTGCATGTTTGTATGTGTGTGTGCATGTGTGTCTGCAAAACAGTATATATGTTTCTCATTTTTTCATGCATACAGTTAATATATAGTAGTTAGTTCATAGACAGTTCATGTATGCAGTCTATAGCAGTCTGACATTTAAATGAGATAAACAACCAGTAGACTGTAGTACAGCACACTGTGATATAAATATAAGGTTGCCCATATGGCCCAAATCTCTGATTGCCCCCCAATTAAAGCAGTCTGGAACCAGGCCTGCCTTGGATCCATGTGAGGAAAAATCCACCCTCATATACCCTCACACTGTTAGCTTTCATCAGTCTGTGATGTTGAATGCATTCCAGGATGTATTTTTTAATGAAGTGTTGCAATTAACTTGCAATTAACTGTGCCCATTTTCTCTAAACCTGCCCTGTCCACATCTAGTTCAGTTAATCATGTTGTACATTTCCCAGAATGCCTTTGGAGAACAAGGCCTAAAGGTGTTCTTCTGTGCATTAGAAGCTCAAGACCAAGTACTTTTGCATCCAAAACAACCCTTAAGAATGCTTTAAGATAGATAGATAGATAGATAGATAGATAGATAGATAGATAGATAGATAGATAGATAGATAGATAGATAGACAGATAGATGAGGACTGAGAAAAAGGATAAAACGAGTCCACTCAGAATATTCCTATATTCTAGATTGCAATGTTTTGAACATTAAAAAAAGAGAAAATAAAATCTGTTACTCTTGGAATAAACTAACAACTTAATCATCTGTGTTCCTTCCAACGCCGGGGAGGAGAGCACTTTCCCCCACCAAGGGTGTTTGGTAATAGATGAGTGTATGGATGCAGCCAGGGAGGTGGAAGCCAGCCCAGTATAATAGAGCTGAGAGGAGAAGCGAACTAAAGCAGAATGACAGAGACATGGGCTTGGAGACCATCCAGTGTGTGTACGCGTGTTTTTATGCGATGGGTGAGAACAGTCACTTCACATTTCTCTGTGTGTGTGTATGTGTGTGTGTGTGTGTGCAAAGATGGTGGAGTGTCTTGGCTTTCGACGCTCTGGCCAGAGACCACAGGCTGGAGTGTGACATCTCCATCCAACATCTACCTCCCAGCTGTACCATCTAGAGCCAAGATCATAACAGTCCAACATGTACCTCCCAGCTGTACCATCCCGGGCCAAAGTCATCACAATCCAATATGTGCCTTCTGGATATGGCATCTAAAGCCAAAGATATCAAAATACAGCTTGTACCTCTCAGCTCTACCATCTTAAGAGACTCTTCAATCCAGTAATTACCCTCCAGCCATGCTACGCAACGCCAAAAAATATCAAAATAAAACATGCACCTTTCATTGCTTTCGAGCCAAATGCGCTTCAATCCTGCGGCGTCTTGCCGTCCCAATCCGAAGCCATAAAAAACGCCCAAGCAGGTGCCTTCATGCTTCGCAACTAAAGCTTAAGATGAAAAAGAGTCATTACCCTCCAGCCATTCCCAATCAAAGCAAAAAGACATGAAAACATCACGTAAAAATGGGCCTCTCAGTCGCAGCGTCTGAAGCGAGGGACAGCTCAGTCCGGTAATTACCAGCAGGCCGTTCCACCTGACGCCTGCCAGCTCAGCAGACATGAGCGCTGCTTCTTGAAGTCATCACAAACAAACACACATGTATCCTCTGGACGTCTCATTTAAAACCAGCACCGTGACGCTTCAACACGGACCCCCAGGGCCTTCCGTCCAGCACAGCAAACACACCAGAGTCCCATGTGCGCATTTGGGCCGTCCCATCCAGGACCAGCTCAAACAGAAGCTCAGTAATACTTCAGCCTGTCGACGCATCCTGCCGCCCCATTGGCTGAGAGAGACAGGCTGAACCTGACAGAGTGTATCTGTGCACGGTTCAGAGGGGGGTTGTGTACAGTGTGTGTGTGTGTGTTTGTGTGTGTGCACGTGTATGAGGGGGGTTGGAGAGTGTGACCATATCTGTAGATGTTCCAGCCTTTCAATGTCTCTTGCTAATTTCATGCAGCACATGCAGTGTTTCACCTGGTCATGCTGTCATGTTCTTCTGTTTCTTTGTGTTCGGTTACTTTTCACCTTCATAATGGAATCAATTTATACATACCTTTCATTCATACATTTCCACTTAATGGTCTTAACATGTTGGAAATGCCAGCAGCCCCATTAGCTATTTTTGTATTCATATTCTTTTTTTCTTACTTAGTTTATAATCATCTAATTACAGATATGCATTTACCGTTGTAGACAAGCAATGAGAGGATTTGAGGCAAATACAGCAAATTAGCATTAATGTTCAGATAGAGTGCAATGCCTGATTGTCCAGTTTGACAATATTACCAAAAAAAATAAATAAATAAAAATTCACACAGCTCCAAGATGAGCTGATAAGTTTGGAAATCTACAGACTGCAGATGTAATCACCACTGATGCACTGGTGCCAGTTTTCTAATTTACAGTTAAGTTGCATTTGGCAGGATTTCTGAGGCTCAGCCTGATTCACAGAGAGCCTCATCCCCTTCAACTGCTGCAGACTAACCCTATTCACCCAGTCATTACACTAAAGTGAAACATACATTTTGAGCAAAAAGGCGAAAGGAAAACATCCAATCCAAGAAATTCAAGTCTACCCTTTTCTAACCTTGTGGTGAAACATTTTTTTGGTGTTGCCTTGTAGAGAGAGAGAGAGAAAAAAACTTCTCAGAAACGTGAGCAGAAAACTGTGAGACGTGTTTTTACAGTTGCAGACGGGCTGTGGTTGACGTCGCCTGATCAATTAAGACACACAGCTGTTCATTTCCCATCTGTTTCTACTGCCTCTGGACTATAGAGCTGTCTGGATGTCAGGCGCTGTTCAAACCACATGCAGCACAATCACACACACACACACACAAACATGCACAATGTATATTGTTAACCACAGCAGATGATTTTTGCCCCCGATTATATTCATTCCAAACCATAAACTAACTGCAACCTTAATCCGTAACCTGACCTAAGCCTAAGTGTAGCTTTGGTGAGGGGGGGGGGAATCAAGTTTATCGTTCTTCATAAGCTGTAAGGGTCTTTCCCATCCAAATCAACAGTCTAGGAGGGTCAGAGCAGCATGCATGTTTGGGTTTTCCGTTACCATGGTACCCAACTTACAGGAAGTCGCTGGCTCACAAGTCAGAGGTTTTGCAGAAAGGACCAAAGAAGAGCATTTCAGCCGGCGTCTGTTCACATTAACAATCACACAAACCTTCTTCTTCCCCATTGAAAAGCCCATCCTGCGAGTTAAATGCATTTAAGTTAAGTCATGTTTATTTATATCGCACATTTCATACGAGGCGTAGACTCAACATGCTTCAAAATAAAAGCCAAAAAATAGACACTGACAAAGATCATACATGACAAAAACATATAAGATAGGAAGGGATTACAATAGAAGGGAGTGTGTTTTGCAAACCAGGCAACAAGGCAAACTGAGCTCCAAATAATCAAGACAGTCTGGACCCTCCGCCTCAACAGGATGAAAGGCTTTAAACCACCCACTGCACTCACACATCTGACAGACCGCCCTCCTCTGCCTCGCTTAACAATTAAAGCGCTGTAAGCCCTGCATTAAGACACTGGACTGTTCCATCCAAAATGAATCAAACTCTCGCCCCCCCACATCCAAACTGACAGTGACCCTGGAGAGTACAGAAATGGTCTGGGTTACGACGGCAGGCAAAACACCTTGAAAGAGCTCCACATGTTGTGCAAACCAGCCTCATTTATTCTCTAATATAAATGTCGACATCCAAATTACTCACCAGATTGACTCAGTTGCAGCAGAATGTCTTTATCAGTTAACCTCAGACAATAATTTCGAAAACTGGTGCAAACAACTGCATTTGTAATTACTGCAAGCCAAAGCCGGCGTCTACCACTGAGTGTGTCGCTGTAAAAACTCCTGTAACAGCTGTTTAAAGAAGCAGCAGCCGGTCCATGCCTGCACTCTCCTAATAAATTAAATCTATCTAAAACACTTACCTTGTCAGAAGTGCAGATAAGGCTCCCGCAGAGAGGCCTGACCTTCATTACACACCCCGCCAGATTCGACTGGGAGGAACTTCAAAGGCACATCTACAGATATCATAGACTCTTCAAATTATTAGACCATTTCAATTACGAAGATAACAGAGAGAAACTCGCCCGTCTGTCCGACCGGGAGACAGAGCTGACAGGAGGGAGCAGCACCTAACAAGGCTGGAGAGGAGAACAGTACTACGTTTTTATTCTGCTGCAGAAAAAAAAGACAGACAAATCTATCAGTCATTTCAAAAGACTTGCCATCTACTATTTCCACAGACGCACATGGCATGCAAAATAGAAATGGAGACAATAATATGTAAAACGGCAATGCAATCCTACATTTGTATTTTCCACTTCTATGTGCAAATTTTGGCTCAAAAAAAACAAATCTCAATTCAATACTGTCATTTGTCTTTTCATTTACAACTAATAACGTTTCATTTAAACAGAGACTGGAACATTTTATGATTAGCTTCATTCAAACGATAACACAAAATGGAAAATTTATTTCCCAAATGGCACAGATGTGTTTCATGTGATCATGCAGTAATGTGTCAAAACTATAACTGAAATGTCATTTTCTTTATATGCTTTTGCACTCTGTAATAAGGCATTTAAAAAACGTCCAAATCCGAGACACACTGATGGTCACAGCTCATATTATCAGGCTCCATGTAACTTCTGTCGCTGTCAGGTGACAAACTTGTATCTCCACAACTTCTCAGCATCTAAGAATAACAGCCGAGGCTTCAGCCTGACAGCAGCAGACCTCTGAGGTTATAAACTGGGTTTTGAAAGGGTTCATCCAGCTTAAGGTGACGCAGCATTCCCACCACACAGAGGACCAGCTGATCCCTCGGTTCAAGCTAAAACATAAAAATCCCCAGAGTTGGGGATTTTCCCATGGTAACCAGTGGTGAAATAAATAAATATAAATTTCAGTTCAGTGTCACTCTATTGTAAGAGCCTTTGCAGAGACCTCCAATTGAAATGCCTCTTACACACCGTGTTTACCGAGAAACTTTTCATGATGTCTAAAGCATGTATTGTGTTTTCTCAATTAAATCCTGTTTGAAAAGGCAACATTCCATCATATGTTGCAGTAAATGCAGAGATACTGGCATCGGAATAACAAGGCCACTTTCTATTCAGCTTTCAGTAACATTTTTCTAGTGATTTTTTTATTTATTTAACTCTCCAATATACATTCTGTACATATTTTCTTTGATTCCATTAGTTTTTCTACCTGTGAAACAACCTTCAGCGCCTGCAGGGCTTCATGTGATGCTGCAGGTTAGAGCTTTGTCTGGATGTATTTTCTTGAGCTCAATATATTTGACCTCTTCGTTCATGTGTATTGCAGCATGGTATTACTAAAATATGAAGTTACAAACAAGCCTCATTCTGATAGGATATACATATATAGTATATATATATAGTATAACCTCAGACCTCCAGTAATCTAATCTTTACTTATTTTGTAGGGTAATCCCAGTGGAATATTCTGCTGTCAGTGTCTCAGAGGTGAGCAGACAGGTCAGTAAAACAACAAATTTAGCTTGAATATGTGAAAGATCTTCAAGAGGGGGGAGGACATGTGACTAGTACGTTTTTATCCAGCGCTAAAGTAATAATTACTGATTCTGATAAAAATCACCAGAGTGATATG
>OMKZ01050866.1:0-10411 GCA_900302535.1 Neoniphon sammara | reverse complement strand
CTGTGGGTTCATGCATTTTGTAGAGCCGTTAGACTCCACTGCCGTCTCCACCGTCCAATTTATAGCTGCCATCTTCCATATGCGGTTTCATTCCCCTCTCCGCTCACAGCCAGCCTTATCTCCTGACATTTTTACTATTTCATTTCTTACAATCAGCCCTGATCCACTACAGTGTGAACGGTTAGCACTTGGGTGGAATGTAACTACTGCTTTTACTCAAACACACTAAACTGAATGCTGTCAGATTAAAATTGCACCTAGGTAAAAGTATTGATATACTTTTGTATTCGTAGTAGTTTCTTGTCATGTTGGTAATCTAGGAATTTAAACTTATTCCTTTTCAGCACTCAGTATAAACCACTTTGAATAAGATTGTCAGCTAAAAATGTCCAAAATGTAAATGCCCTTACTTTTGGTCTTCAGTAGGACTCCAGTATAAATCTGTTGAAACAAGGCAGAATAAGGCAGATCAGCCCACTAGGATCAAGAAAATGACACTTGATTCAAGAAAATTCTGGAAACAAGTTGATTAGCATTGGAAACAAGTGGGATTATCTCATCCCACTGGCAGATTTTTAACACTAACAGAAAAACAAGATTTTTAACCTTAAATTTGAGACTGAATGATTTGTTCAGATGATTTTTGACTGAATGTCTAAACAGCAAAAAAGTCATTAAAATTAATAACGCCAGCACCAGCATTTTTTGTTGAGAGTTCAGTCCAAATGCAAGCAACTGAAATTCAGCCCAGTCTTACCGGAGGCTGTCAGGTCCATCACGAATCCTTGCGTGATAATTTTGAAAACCACATCTCTCAGGTTCACCCCCCTCCCAGCAGCAGAGACTTGGATGTTGTAAATGAAGCTGTGCAAAAAATTTGACTAGTTTGACTGGCGAGCCTGTACACACCATGGAGATCAAAGCCAATGCGACACTTCATCCTGGCTGCAAACCGACTGTTTTACCTGTGTGAAGAAGCTAAATTTTGATTTAATTTCCACTATACTGTTGGCTCAACAATTAGACAAACACTCCTCAAGTTTCACTTTTGTTCTCCACTGGACTCAACCCATGGCTCATGGTTGATCTTTATTGACACTGGATTACTTGGTGCTGGCATTACATGTTGGGCTTTGCCAACAATGCTATGCTGATGACATTCTGCTCTTCTTTCCTGTCCTGACACACCTTTGCTTGCCTTGCTGATCCCTCTGCTGTTATCAGATGTCTGTCAACCACCTCAAACTCAATGTCAACAAGGGTGAGCTGCAATTTATACCCTGGAAAATTCTCTCTTCTGTAAGACCTCTTCATCACGACTCAGCTAACTCTTGCCAAAACCACCAAAAATCTTGCTGCAACTCCAGACAACTCATTATTGTTGAGATTGGAACCGCTACACTTCCAGTCAGTCCTGCACTGTGTTATGCAAACTCTTGAACAGGTCATTCATCTATTGGACAGAAATTTCATGAGGGAAACTCAAACTCCAACAACAGCGTATTGCAACAACAGAGTGATATTGGAAAAATAGAGCAAAAGCAAAGTTACAAAGCAGACCTCTGTATTTTTACATAAAATGTTGTGGTAAGTACATTTTTGTAGAGGAGCCTCACCCCATCACCTCTCCACGCTGTCTAGCTAGCAGCTACAGGTGTCAACATCCACTTTCAGCACACAACGCACTGTGTTTTGGTTTGCTTCCTTACATTCTCACTTGTTCACTTCAAGCCGGACCGAATCCAGACTTTTGAGGCAGACCACGGTTCACTTGTGTGGTCTGCACCAGAATACACTTTCCATCTCTCCAAATGATCTGAAATAAGGGATTAAATGCACCATAGTTTGGTTAAAAAATGGACCACACCTGTCAAACCAAACGAGACCAGATCAAACCAAACCAGAACCTCTTGAGGCCCTAAGCCCAGACATCTGTTAACAGAGTCATCTCCTGTCGTCTGCCTCCTATCAGCCCTCCCAAAACTCTCTTCAGTCCCTATAACTCATCCAGATGCTGCAGCTGGCCTCGTCTTCACCTCCTACCAGCCTCACACTCCCTCCACTGTCTGCCTGTGGCTGCTCGTGTTGAATTCATAAGTCCGGTGCTGGTGCAGAGAGCTGGGAAGGGATCTTCTGCTTATGGATCCACACACGACTCCTAAGATTATGTTTTTGTTCCCTGGCAGCAATCGTTCTGTTAAGTATGATTTTATTTTCTTTTTTGATCTCATTTTGAAGTCAAAACCCTCCTGTATCACACATTTGAGTTCACAGAAGTGCACACATGTAGGATGATGATCCATAATGATGATGGTTTAATGGTAAAAGCTGGAGATTTGTACAGAAGAAGAAACTGTGGGTGAAATGGTTTGTCTTCCCTCTTGAGGTCCTGAATCTCCCGAGAGAGGAAACTTGAAAGAGAATGGGATCTGGGTGGAGAACGACCATTTTTATTTCTCAAGCTCAGAACTCCATTAGTAGGACCTCCACTGGGAGACAGTACAATAATGTTTGATGTCTTTCTATCTTTGATTACCGAACTTTTGAAAATGTTCCAGAGTCCATCAGAAGGTAGATGGTGAGGATTGTGGTGAGTAAATGTAGATTGCGGTGCTTCTATGCTGCACTTCCCAGAGATCACCTGTCAATCAAACAGTGTGGGTGGGACTTGGATTTCCTGTTGATGGAGTTTTAACAACAGTTATTCTTCTGTTTATTTCAAACAAACCAGAAACATAAAACGCATTACTTCCTTCGTCCCACAGGATTTGTCCTGGGAAAAAGACCGAATCATATAGCAAATGTAAAACATTATATGAACTGGGTAAAGGCTTAATCATTGTAGGAAAAAAAACAACAACTTTGTATGCAAATGCACTTTAAGTGACTGGAGAAAGGAAATGGAAAGAGAGGATATGTGAGGAGTGGAAGAAGAGAGAAGAGACTGAAATCAAAGGTGAAGAAGAAGAGAAGACGTTGTGCAGTGCCGTTTCATGTCAGCCCCTCGAGGTGGCGAGGGCTTTCTCTTTTCTGCTAAAACCACAACAGGCGTCTTAATGGACGGATCGTCAACCACTCAGACAGCTGCAGCGCCCTGTGGAATGGGAGTGTGTGTGTGTGTGTGTGTGTGTGTGTGTGTGTGTGTGTGTGTGTGTGTGTGTTGGGTTGGATATAAGCTTCTGGCATGTCATACACACCTGTATTGATCTTACCTCAGGGGCTGGGATGCACACACACACACACACACACACACACAGGTGGCAGGG
Source organism: Neoniphon sammara (assembly GCA_900302535.1). NCBI lineage: Eukaryota > Metazoa > Chordata > Actinopteri > Holocentriformes > Holocentridae > Neoniphon > Neoniphon sammara. The sequence continues at coordinate 7,145 of OMKZ01050866.1, read as the reverse complement.
CAGGTACAGTGTGCTCCTCTGTCCTGCCATCCACCACTGGCAGATCTTTTATTTAGCCGCTGCAGCAAGCGGCTCCTTCTCATGAATTATGCAGCCGCGGGCCCCTGTAACAAGCTCCAGGCCGACTCTACACCTTGTGTGTGGCTTAAAATATAGATAAAAGCTGAACAGCCCGCTACAAACATAGTCTTTTTTTTCAAGACAGAAGCAGGCTGGTGAGGAGAGAGTCCACAGCAATTAGGCGAGGCTGCGGTGCTGCAGAGCCGGGCCGATCTGGATCCGCAGAGAGAAAAGTCCAGCTGTCGACTGCGAGGAGGCAGAAACACAACAGAGCAGCGTGGAGCAGAATAGAACAGAGCAGAGCAAAGACGAAAAAAAAAAAACTCAACTGAGCTGAACTTTAATAAAGCACAACAGAGCGCAGAGCAGCACAGCGCATCACACCAAAGTAACAACAACAACAACAGCAGCCGGAACCGTTTTATCTGCTTTATCGAGTCGAAGATAAAGGCCTTTTCTTGTCTGTTGAAATCTGTGGGTCCGTTTCTGCTCTTTGAGCATCTCGGTTGAAAGCGGCTCTTTGTGCCGGCGAGATGAGCTTGAAGTCGGCTCCCTCAGCTGATTTCATAACAAAGCTTATGCAACATCCACTCGAAACCCAAGACGAGAACAGAGTGTGCGCTCACTGTTGTTATTTTCAGCCGAAGGAGGAGAGAATACGCTCCGGTTAGCTTTGTAAGACTCCTTCAACAATACTCACGCACAAACACACACACACACACACACACACACAGGTGCTGCATCATTTCATGTGCCAGAATAAGCAGTTTAATGGCAGTGGGAATAAAAGCTTCCCTGCTTCTTTTTCTGTGGAGTTGAGGCAATCTAAAGTGGAAGCAGAGTGAATCTACTCAAATTATTAGGACAGTCAAAACTGGGTCTGACCGTCCTGTAATTGGATTTCAGCCTGCAGATTGAAGTTTTAGCTGCACAAACATTTTTTTAAAGGCAAAGATGCTGTGAAACAATCTCACTGGTTGAGTTAAGAGGGTGGAGCTAACGGACCACAGTAAAGTGCATATTATCGAACATAACATAAACATAATGTAAAGCAGGAACGTAAACAGTGCGATTGGACTTAGATCAAAGCTTTTATACCTCAGTGTTGATGTGCATGTCAACAAGGCAACAGGAAGGAGACAAGGAAGCTAATATGAAAATGATCAAATACAGAATATTGGCACAAAATAGAGGCAGCTCTGATTCCAACATACTGCTGTTTCAAGACTTTAACCTCTATTTTAGCAAATAAATTCACAAAAAAACACAGTAATTTACCATATAGTGTCATTTTTATATCTCATTACTAAAACAATCTTGCCATATAACAAAGTTGTAACTACGTGCAGCAGTATAGTAATCCCTAATCTGCCTACAACTTGCTAAAAAATCAGATGACGAATAAGATGATGAATGGAAGAGGATCAATGAATGAAAAAGAAAGTTTATCATTCAAGCATAAAATCTTTGTACTCTGTATTTTAAGTATTTAAGATAAAGAAAAACTAGATATGTAAGAGAATCTTTACATATCAAACACCACCAAAGTTTAACAACTACACAATCTGCTTATAAATTGTTTAAAAACCTTTTATAATCCTTTCATATACTGTTAGTAATGCTACCCTGATTCTTTGAACAGGAACAAAAAAAAAAAAAAAAAAAAAAAAAAGCGAACGTCACGGTGAATCCAACAGCGAGTACGGTATCATACAACAGCGAGTTATCTATTCATGGCTCCATTAATGAATCATAGCCTCCCTAGACTTTATACTCCAGACATGCCCTCTTTGAATATGTCATAAGCTCTTATTCTTTTTTAATGGGCCAGCAAATCACGGCTGAAAACAAATATACAAACGCGTGCAAACATGACGGCGCAGGACCAGGGAGGGGCCGGCGTCCTGCTCCTCCAGGGTTTCCGTGCGTAGGAAGTGTGTGCGACCGAGCTGCGGCTGTTACCCCGCGTGTGCAGAGAGGGGGGGATACGGTGCAAAATGCCCCGTCTCCTCTCTGTTTGAGCTACATTATTTATCCTTTATACCCAGAAGGCTCTTTAAGCAAGTCAGAGCCTCTGTTTGTATCACTTTGCCAGGCGGCTCCATGGGAAACGTCGCCACGGAGATGGACTGAGGTCTTGGGTGAAGTCAGTACCTTTAGATGTTCAGTCGTTCCTCCGCTGCAGCTTGTCCTCGGGCCTGCGGGACTCCCCAAACACTTTCTATTTACATTTAACTCAACTCAAACTCATAATATCCTGAGTGGCCCAAACTCTGAAGCCTCTAACACTGTGGTTTTCAAACTTTTTTCGCTCATGACCCCTTAAAGCAAAGTGGCGCCCACTCGCGACCCCCCCCCACAGGCTGCGTAGGCAGAGCGCTGATCAGTCCAACTGGAGAACAGCTCCATTTTCAGGTTGTTTAATTTATTTAAGTAACAAAGGAGGCCTCAGATTTTAAAATTACTCAGTATTTCACAGGAAAACAATCACAAAATGGAGAAAAGATATGAAAAAATAAACCTGATTATACTTTTGTGTTTTCTTATGTCATAATCATCTTGTTTAGAGCAGAAGGGTCATAAGTGACACTTTCCTTATTTTGCAAAAGAGTGAGAGCAAGTTTGTAAAATAACTGCATCCTGTTGATGCAAAATGCAACACAGGAACAGCATGCTTTTTCAGAGACTGAGATTCAGAAAATTAAAAACTTGCACCACTTTTTTTTTTGAGGATTTTCACTTGAAGATTGCCCCCTCCCCTTTTTTTTTTTTTTTTTTTAAATAACTGCAGATGTGTTCTTGTGACCATCAGATCGATCTCAGCAAGGGCTTTACAATGACACATGATGTTCATTTTCTACCAAACCCTCAGAATATTCTTGAATCCCCGGGGCGTTCAAACATGAAATAGAGATGTTAAGTGAAGAAATAAGAACAAGACAAGGAGTTTTTATCTTTATTTTTATTTTATTTTATTTTTTTTACTTTGTGACAACATATGAGTCAGAGGAGAAGTAGGTAGTTGAAGGAGGGTGACATGATTTTAAAGGGACAGGACACTAGAATAACTGGCCAGCCTGCAAACAGTGAGACACAAATCAACATTACAAATCTTAATATCCAGAGGATGGACTGTAGTTTGCTCCAGTGCAAAGAAACAGAAGCAGCAGACAGTGACATTCAACATGATGATATGATTATTATTATATTATGAAGATAAAAATGAACAGTAGGTAAACCGGACAAAGAAAGTTAGAAAAGTTAAGGAAGGATCATTCAAATTAGAGACAAAAAAGTTCACTCGTAGCTCTCATTCCCTCATTTTCCAGTTTTAAAAAATGAAACTTTATTGCACATCTCTCACTCCAAATTATTCCCTCGTTCATGTTAAACACATCACACTCAAGCAGACTCTTCCTCTGTGGTGTCTGAGTGTGTTCATATGTGCTTGTTTGGCCTCGGCTGCTTTAGAAAATGAATTTCCCATGATCCTCCAGACCTGCACATGTCCGCTTTTTGCAGCCGCTGCCATTCAGAAGTCTAGACTCACATGCTGATCTGTGTTTTGTGTTTTTTTTTCCCCCGCCCTCAATGGCGTCTGCGTGTGCGTTCAGCCGCTCGCCGAGCCGCGGCCCTTTAGAAACACGGATCTTTCATTCACTGTGATCAGCCTTTAGCTCGGTAATCAACGCCTGGAGTCCGTTCACAGCTCATCTGGTTCATAAGATAAATAATGCACAGCTCAGCGTTTAGAGCACGCTGATCCGATGCCGTGTCATTAATTTATTGATTACCTCGCCCACGCTTTGAAACAACAGGGTTAAATGTCAATCAGATGATCTGAGTCGCACTTCAGTTGGACTTATTCATTCCTCCGGCCGGCAGATAGAATACAATTTCCCCTCTGATGGCTGTATGTATTATTAACTGTTATGCTAAGCTGCGGCAGGCGCTGGGGTCGCTCCCGCTTAGCTAGCGCCTTGGAGGAGACTTTAAAGCGAATGAGGGAGCGAGGGGGCGTTTGATGTCAGAGGCGGCTACCGTATCATAAGCCCCACGAGGACGAGTTTGTCTGTTTTTTTGACAGGTTTGTTGTCGTACTGTTGATTCAGTTTGTTTCAAAGTAGTTAAACAGATCTGTTATGTCAGTGTGATGCGGCGGGGAAAGTCCAGACAGCGACACATGACAGTAACATCGCCGTTTTCTCATTAACAAATTACAAAGTGATTTCAGCAATGCTGATTGATAAAAGAAGCAGGTACGGCTGTTGTTGCTCTCTGAACATGAGAGTGAAGTTTGAATTTAACAAAGTCGGGCTTGTTCTCGTCATAATCAGCCGTCCTTCCATCACGCTGACTGAGTTGTGCTGAATTAGAAATGGCAAAAGTTGACTTTCTCAGAGTGTAAATATTCCCTCAGCTGAGATTTAACAAAGCCAGAGGACGACAAGGCGCTCCGACGCCAACTGTCTGGTTTCTCTGATCAGAGCTCAGCTGTACTGACATTGACTGGGGGCAAAGCAGAAAAAATAAAACTTATTTCATTTCAGAAGTCATTACAAGTACATTATTTTTTCATTAATAGGCCTAACACTGCTGCTTCCAGGTGAAGAATATTTCATTTTCAAAATTTTTAAGCTAATTTGGTGCTTAGAATATGGCTTCAGATAATATGCAAAACAATCAATTTTACTATTGACGCTTGTTTTGGATATTTTATGAAACTGCAGTAGTTATGGAAGGAAAAATGATCCCTAAAGTTGACCCGTCCGGCCAAAATTGCCATAGAAAAACAAACAGCAAAATGGAGTTAGGAGTTTTCCCGGCGCCGGCGGCGTTTCCTCTTCCTGTCGACGGCGTCTGCTGCCTGTCAGCTGAAGGAAAGATGGATTCCCAGCTCGCTTTAAAGTGATTTCCTCTGAGCTCCGCTGTCCTTCTCTAGCTGAGAGCCGACGACAGTCAGAGTGAAACGCCGACTTGATGCCTCTTTAATGCCTCTTTAATGCTTTTCACTTTTCACTTTTCAAACCCACTCTGCTCCTGTTCTGCAGCTCTGCTCACCCCTCCTGCCCTCCTCAACTCCTCTTTTACACACCTCACCCCCCCTCCAACCCCCCTTCCCCAGCTCTCACTCATCAGGCCAAGTTGTGGAAAAAAGAGAAATGTGGAAATGATCCTCAGATGCTCGCCACATCGGATTCATGAAACTTTCTCACATCACCAAAATGAGTTCAGATCACATCGTATATTGATAAATCAGATGCAGCCGCTGACTGAGAAACAAGCACAAAAAAAGAGATTACTTTGTAAAACATCCAAAACTCTGGGCGTATAAAAAACAGAAGGCATGGTGCAGCATTTAAGTTCTTGACATACACGAGATCTGCCGTGGTTATTTGTTCACTCCTTCATATAAACCAACCTCACCTTCTAAGCCTTTATGTAGGCTGATTATTCATTCATTCATTTATTGACAGAACTCCACTGTGAGCATTGAATATACAGTAAGGTGTCTTAGTAAGGTGTTGGGCGCCACGAGCCTCCAGAACATCGTGTGATCTGTATCTGCACACATCACCCAGATAATGACAAACACATGTTAATACAGGTGTAAATGCTGCAGAGCGCGTTGTGATGAGAACGTAATCCAATCTGCCAGACCACTCATAAGTTGAAAACATCAATGTGCCTCATCCTCCTATTAGCTCTAATAACGTTTTTTTGAATCGGTCATATTGTATTGATTTGGTTTTTGAAGTGCCGCACCTGTTGTCCTCTTGTTGGGAGCTGCTGAAGGCGACGCCGTGCCTCGGCTAAGGAAAGCTGTATGAAGGCAGTATCATCTCCTGTGGCCTAGGACGTGCCATGTTGTTTGTTTTGGTTACTATGGAAACCAGCTAACGACAACCAGCCTAACAACCCGCCTACTGAGATCAGATCTCAATGTAGCAACTTCCAAAAAAAGAACGCATGATTAATATGAGGTGGAAATGAGGCCCAACTGGAGGGATGAACGTCATCCTTCCAAAAGATTTTCCCTCATTCGGTGCTCTGATGATGGGCGAGTCCAAAATCTCCCACAGGTGTTCAGCAGGGTTGACATGTGACTGAAGGCCACAGCACCTGATTTACATCATTTTCATCCTCATCACACCGTCCAGTGAGCCCTCAGTGCCCTGTGGAAGGGGGCGTGGTCATGCTGGAAGAGACCACGCCCATCAGGATGGACAGAGATAAGAGATAAAGGTGATCACTTAGAATGACTTTGCACTGATCAGCAGTGAGCCTTCGCTCCTCGGGGACAAGTGGACCCAAAATGATCTCCATCCCTCTAGTGGAGTTCAGGGACTTGGAGAATCTGTGCACCTGATGTTGATTTTTCCTTTTGTCTGTCTTTCATCTGTATGTTTCAAAACTTGCAACGTGAAAAGTTAATTTTCCATCATTCTTTGAAATTCTTTGATAGTCAGTAATTCCAGTAGTTTTCGTTCCACTAACGCTACAACAGAGATGGAACTGATAAATACTGACTTTTGTGGTGAAATGAGGTTATGGCTGCTTTAAGATGAGATTGGATTGTAGGAAAGCTCGATGAACGATGACGGTTGTGTCTATAAGTGTGTGTGTCCACATATGTGCATATCTATGAGTTGGAATTCAAATGAGGACGGAGTCTGACAGAAGAATCTATTTTCCTTCTTTTTACTGATTTATTCATGTTTTCTTTTCTCTGCTCTCCTTCGCTTGTCATTTCACTTGTCATTCTACGCCATGTGAGTTTCATGTATGGTTTTGTGTTAACAAAAACAAAAAAAAAAAAAAAAAAACTTGTTATGACCACTTGTTAAAGTCACAGAAAAAAATCTTGAGTGCATTAGGGGTAAGTGGGAAAATCTTTTGGGTGAACTGTTCCTTTAAGCAAGTTTATATTTGTATCGACTCTCAGAGCAAAACAAACTGGATAGGATGAGTGGTGAGCATCAGTGAAGGAAAGCAAAAGAAAAGTAATCTAAAAAAGAGGTAAGTAAAAAGAAAAAAATCTGTTTAGATGAGAGAGAGAGAGAGAGAGAGAGCATATTCAAACT
>OMKZ01050865.1:0-11135 GCA_900302535.1 Neoniphon sammara | reverse complement strand
AGAAGAACAAGAACATTTTTCTGATTATGTAAACATCTCTTTTCCTCCCCAGATCGTTTTTTGGACTCCTCCAAGTATTTACTTTTCATTAATTATTGAAAAAAAGAAAATCAGGAAAAAGTGAATAAACAGTAGATAATTTTTGTTTAATGTTTCACACAGGATTGCAATCCTCAGTGCAATTAATGCTAATCACCATGGTCTTCCTGTTTAGCTTGAACTTGGAGTGTGTTTGTCTGTGAGTGGCTCTGCCTTTCTGTCTACATGTAAGCTCCTTTACATTCTCTCTCTCTCTCTCTCTCTCTCTCTCTCTCCCCCCATATATTCTCGGCCCTTCACTTTCCTCCATCTCTGCTGTTAGTCACTCTGTCTCCTCATGTTATGATTACATCACCCTTTCTGTCTGTTGTGTCCATTTAGACCTGAAATTAATCACATCCGACAATCTGGTTGTGCTATTCCTAAAGTTCAAAAGCTTGAGTGGTGACAGAGAGATACACAGAGAGATCATGCGAGAGAAGGAGAGAGAGAGAGAGAGAGGGAGATCACTAAATATGGTGGAGGTACTTATCATTTTGTGGAGTACAGTATATTAATTGCTTATCGGTTTTTGATTTCAGAGTCATTTTAGAGTCAATCGAACGCATAATTTTCACAGCTATTGTTCTTTGGGGTTTGTTAATTGTCACCCCACTGGCAGAACTAAAAGCAAATTAAAAGCCTTAACTATTGACTCCATCTGAAGTCACTCTCCACAACAATTTCACAAAACAATGGGGCGGATTAATGAAAATGCAGCTTGATTTCTGTTCTCCAAAGCTTTTGCTATGGGGAACCAATTAACTACCCTTCAGGATGACTTTCACTTCTAACTGTCGGTCTGTTCCACTGCCAGAAACTGGGATTAATTCTCAATTAATCCCTCCACCAGAACAACTCTGCCTTTGTCTGCTGGGGAGGACATGAGCATACAACACCGAGGTTACCCCAAGCCTGTTTGGTGGAAGAACTCCACCCCTCCTAAGATTGATACACCCTGTAGACTGGCTCTCCTCAAGCTGAAAATAAGAGCCATTAAAAGGGAATGGTTGACAATGATTTTTGTTTTAGGATTTTGAGCTTTATTAGCCATGCATATTAATGAGTCAATTAATTCCATTCGTCCTCGCGAGTGGTCTGTTTGTTTTTGCCTGACCTTTTATCTTAGATGCGTTCACGCTCCGCTTGGTTTAAGCACTTACTCCATACTGTGTTTCCCATAGCCTCACGTCCAAAAAGGGAGTTTTTATGTGTTTAGCAGTAAGCTTCTCCCCCTCTCTCTTGTTTTCTCTCTGCCACTCTTTCGCATCCATCCACCCTCCCCCTTATCTTTTCCTCGCTCTTTCTCCCTCTGTCAGAATGCCTGCTGGATGTAGCCCTCTCTAAATGTGACAGGAAATATGCTATTATAGCATGCAGAATATTTGCCTGATGGGATTTGCAATAAAATTACTACATTTCCCTTCCATTAGGATCTCTAAAACCCTTCTCTCTAATTTATGATTACCCTGGCAAAAAGACATGTTATATACATAAAGACTAAAGTAGCCCCCAGTCCACATTTAGCCCATCCTGCTTTCAAAGTTAGTTGAGAGGACAGGAGAAATAATTGAAAAGTGCAGCTGGACTGTGTACAATCTTGTAAGGGATGCCTAGAAAATGAGATTAATCAGTGCACAGACATTGTGGGGAAAAGTTTGCAGTGAATGCCTGACAGTCGTGCTCTTTCTCTCATTTCAAATGTTGGCAGGCTAGCAGGCAGCTCCAAGGGAAATGCGCTCCTTTCATACTTGAGTAATTGATGAATTGTATGCAATATGCAAATGAGAATCCATAAATCTTATGAATGACAGCTTAATTTATGTGAGCCTTAATGAATGCAGGATTAGATTTTAATTAAATATCCTCAAAGGCACCCTGACTGGGTAAGTTTTTAAAGCCTTGTTTTGAAGACTTGTTTCATATGCATCGCAGTTCATGAAAAAGAGAGATCAGTGAGAGTGGTTAGATGAAATTTCCTCGCAGTTTGAAGATAAGACCTGTTCTGTTTTGCTAACCAAAGGCACTTGCAATTAATAAATATTGGAGCAAAATCATATCTACCAATCTCATTTAGGCTTTCCTGGAACTGTTCATTCTCATACATTTGATTAACTGCATTTACTTTAAGCACTATCTGATTTCTAACATTTGGTACAGTATCTTTTTAATTAAGAGAATCATCCATTAGGCATGGAAAAGTCAACCAATTAGGCTTTCCTCATCAATTCCCGTGATGTAGGAAGTCTGCTTACTCATTATCAGAGTGTGTCGATGTGATACTAAACAATCTTAGACTCCATAGTTACGGGACATACAATTATGAAATCAGCTTTTAACATTAATGATGCATGGGAATAATCAGCAATTTATCGTGTTTTAGATCTTTTTTAGATTCTATTTCACAGCTGAGAGGCTTCAAACGGCTCTAATAGAATGTGATTACTGGAGTAAGCTCTTTGTAGCTACTGTACAGCGGCTTTCTCCACAAGCCTGGCTGCGGTTTCATGACAGAGGCTTGAAGACGGAGGAAGGAGCGTGACTGGCTCCAAGTTCCTCTGTACCATCAGACGATCTGATGGTCTCGCCCAGCGTGGTTCTAATCAGGCCTGAGCCCAGACAAAGGCACCAGGAAGGCACCCACTCTCCCAACTACTACTGATCTCTACCCTGCACATTGGTCCACACAGGGATCAGAGCACAGACAGCACTTTAAAAGGGGTTTTAGTGGGATTGATGCTAACTCTCTCCCGCCTTTGATTTCACACCATTTGATCTGTGATATATTGTTCCGTAACAAAGGTTCACAGTTTGCAGGCGGATGCAGCTGTTGCTACTGCTAATAAATAAAAGTGTGTGTGTTTTGCTTTTTTTCCATTTAGTGCTCTCGCACTCACAAACTCGCTGTAATCCAGCTATCTAGATCAGATAAGGGCGATGTGGCTACCTGTGCGAGACAGTGTTTGACAGGTGCAAGGGGAAGCTGATTGAGATAATCCAAGAATAGGCTCAATGCAAATACAGACACAAGATGAGGGTTAGGATAGATGGATGCATGAAAAAGATGGATGAGTGAAAACATTCCCATGTATCACGCTGTGAGTCTCTGAGAGATTATGATCATCACAACCAGTAGACTGCCAAGGTCAGCAGGAAATATACATCTTCCGTTTTTGTTGAAGGCAACATATATTCCAGTCACTTTCAAAGTAGTTTTGTTTTTTCAAATGTTTCTTTTTTCCTTTTTTTTTCCCGCTGCAGTGTATCCAAGACCATTAAATCCATTGATTAATGGTCTTCGAGAGCCAGAGTCATGTCAGGCAGCTAAAAGTCAGCTAAAGATATTTCACACTATACCAGGCTGTGATGAAACTTTATCATAGTGTGGAAGAAATAATTTAACACATAGTGAGTGTGTTCTTTAATCAGTTAATCTAATAAATAAAAAGAGGTAAAACTCTGAAAATGGAAATCTTCCACAATCTTTCCACAATCTTTACTGTATGCAAATACATTTAGATGATGTCACATGATGGGAGAACATGCAGTACTTCTGGGTTCCTCGTTATTAGTTTGCATGGACGGCTGCCATACAGGGATGTTTGGCAATGTGTGTTTATAAACACACTGTGGCATTTTAAAATAAATCACAGTGTTGTGTAAGCAGTGCTTCTTCCATGTCCATTATCACTTCACTGACATTAGCATCTGTTTCTTTCAAACAAAGAAAACAAACAGCTGCACTTGTCGTTTCTAAAATAATTCATTTTTGAGAATTAAAGTTAAACATTTCATCTCTTAGCTTCCGCCAACAGCACTATCTTATCTGTGGGGATTTTAAATTGGTAGTAATATACCACAGCCATGTTATCCCTGCCTTTCAACAAACACAGATAACCTCTCAGGAGAGTTGCATGCATATTGTTAAACCGTTTGATTGAACCAAACCAAAAAAATACATAAACTCAGCATATTCAGGCCCCTCATGGTCTGAGGCCTCTGAATTTCTGCCTGACCTGGCACTTAAAAGGTAAGGAGCTGCTTTGTTTTATCAATAGGACCTTGTTTTCATGGCTGGTCACCACCTCAGCAAACCAATCAATGGGGCATGCTCCGCTATCGCTGTGAGAGAAATGAAAAATAAACCCCAGATAATCCTTCAGTTAAAAGGTTACTCAGGGCGATAAAAGCTATTTTGTTAATTTATTTACTCGCTGCACTGCAGAGATAAAGAAAAGGAACAATTAGGGAATTCTAGGTGAGAGATTTTAAAAGGGCAATGACATTGGGTTAATATTTTATAAGGCCTGATTGGCAGAGACCTGGAGAGGCCTTTTGTTTACACAAGCTCCAGACGGAATGATTCACTCGCTTGTTTTGGCCGACTGGGCGGAAATGGAATAAATATCTTCATCCTTGCCTTTTAGAAACGTCAAACAAAAGACTGAGATAAAAGGTTAATGGCTCAATCAAAGCCAACAGGAAATAATATTATGCTTTTTCTCTGCAAACCAAGAGTCACTATTGACTTAACCAGGTTGAATTCCTAAAGATATCTGAAGATGGGAGGAGCAGATGATTTTCGTGTGTAACTAAATCCAGTTAGGGAGAGTGTGCTCGCTTGGGCTAAACATTACGTTTGTGGTTTCAATTGATTTATAACAGATCATAATCACTGCATTAACGGCTTTCTGGGTAATAAGATCTCGGTCACTGCTTCCGTCGACAGAAAAGAGTCTGATAGTGAGATGTCAGAATTTTGCCATGAGATCAAAAACCCCACAGATATCTGATGTGATATTTTACCTCTTATTATACGTATCACCTCATGTTGGCTTCCTGTAAACGGGGTGAGAACATGAATTTAATTATTGTGCTTTTATTGCATTGTAGTGTTGAAATTGGACCCGTGTGGAGTGTATTGTTGGGCCTGGTGTAATCTGATTGCCTGTGCAGCGTAGTGTGTTGGATAGTATCAGGTTCCAGCCAACTCTGCTGGGTCAACACACAGCCGGGCCATTAAAGGAAGTCTGGTTCAGGGAAAGTTCACCACTATTTTCTTTTCACCATGGCAGCAAAACAAAAAAGAGAGAATAGATGTGTAACATATTTGTGGCCCCCGGCCCAGGGCTGGTGGGGCCTATTTTGTTTCCTTAATTGAAGCCAGAGATATGAGGCCCCTGAATATCTTTAGTATAAACATAAATAAAGGAGGGAATATAATTGTTTGATGATTGACCTCCAATATAGAAATATCATTATCCAAATAATCCCAACATAAACCTCAGAGCTACTTTTTTTCTGAAACAAAGAATGGAAAAAGAAGAAAAGAACAGATGGAAAAATGGAAAGAAGGCGAGACAAGATGGATAAAAAAAAAGGCAGAGGATAAGAGCTGAGAAGTACCAACCAAAATTCCAATCATAAATCCAGTTGTGCTATCTTTTTCTGCAATAATGGCCTAGTTTGGAGCAGTTTCTGTGCCAGGCTATTTAGGGAATCAGCATCTGCTGCTTGATAAATAGCCCGGCTCTTTTGTTTGAGGCCAGGTTGAGTTCCTCTCTGGACCAAGCTTATTAGCCTGGATGGCTTTGACCATCACAGATCTGCATTGGTGTTAGTATGCATGCCTCAGCTGTGGCCTTCAATGGAAGTGAGTCACTTATTGTTGAGGGCAGTTATGCCAAACTGTACTAATTAGAGGACTTAAATTCCATAGCATAAAAGAAGAATATAGCTGTGGTACGTCCTCTATAAAACAGTGTTACATTGGTACAAAAACATCCTAAATCATAAGGAAATGAGACAATAAGATTTATTTTTGAAAAGCATCCCTGTTGCTCGGAGGTTCCTCAGTTCAAAGCTCCCGCTCAGTTGGTGTATTGCTTTCATGGTTGGCTAGTGTTATGTTGTCTACAGCTTGACTGAAATGCTATCCCTTTAAACACACAGACACATTCTCCTGCAGCCTATCTAAACATTACCTCTGCTTAACTGGGTCTTTGTACCTGGGTTCAGATCCTTTGACGCGATCTAAAGTTGATATGACATTTTTTTGTCCATTTGAGGGCTTTCTTTTTTTATGCTTTTTGTATTGTTGGTAAAAAGCCTTTTACCCATCACATGCCCTCTATTGAGGTCTTTCATAAATAATTCAGCCAGAGTACAAGTGAAAGTGATGACAGCAAAACTGTCTGCGATCTCTCCCTCTCATAAGATCAAAGAGGTGCTTCTATAGAAATAGGAATTACATTTCCAGACGTTCCTAGGTTGAGCAGGCACTCATTTCTCTCTCTCCTTCTCTCTCTCTCTCTCTCTCTCTCACACACACACACACACACTCTCTCTCTCTCTCTCTCTCTCTTTCTCACACTCCTCCTTTCTATCATTCTATCATTTGTGTATTTTTCCCTCCAAAGGGACACAGTTGGATGAAGGTCTGCTTTTAGTCCTAAAACCTCCAGAGCTGGTATATGAGTGTGTCAGCACATTCAGACAGATACAGCGAGTGCACTCTATTAGCAACACTGAGGTAAATAAACCTCACATAAAGACGTGGCTGAATAAATTCCACTACTAAGACTGTATGATATCTGAACTAAAACACTGCATTGCCCTGTGGAGACAGACAGGAAACAAATGGAATGTAACACAAACAGAGTTACATTCCATAACACAAATAGCTGAGCAGTGTCTGTGCAGGGTCAATTGAACATGAATTGGCTGATAAATCCCAGTACTAGCCATACTTATAAAAATAAAACAAAACTTATCAAATAGAATAAAAAATAAAATAAATGAATTTAAAAGGTGCACTGTGCAAAATTGCTGAGGGTTGACTGAATTGAGGCCCATTTAGACTCAACTGAGAAATAATTAAATAAGTAAGTAAGTAAGTAAGTAAATTAATAAATAAAAATAAAAAGTGTGAAATGAGCACAAAATTTGATGATTGAGTCTACATGATTTTCAATGTCGGCCGCTGGTAAATTTGGTGCTTATTCCACTTTTTTTTTTTTTTTTTTTTTTTTTGTCAATTGAGTCAACAGTCCTTGCTTCAATTGACCCTTAATTTTGCATAGTGCACCTTTAAATCTGTGTTGGTTATTAAATCACCTCATCAAGTTTTCACTGAAACCCAGGGTCTGTGACCATATTAAAATAATAACTACACTTATATACAGTAGTGTATACAGTAGGAAAACCTACAACAGACACATTGCAATATTTGAAAACAGCTGAAGTAATAAAATACTAATTTGTGATAGTAGGGACCGCAGCAATGCATCAAGCCAACAAAAATAATTAGCACTCATTTAGTTATTCATATTAATTGTGAGAACATGACTTAGAAATTATAGTGTAGCTTATGTGCTTCACACTCTGGACAAAAATTGTAAGTCCAATGAACTGACAGTGACACGATAATCTTATTGGCACACTATTTCATGCCATATTAAGGGAATCATAATTAACCTGAACAGTCTTTTGTGGCTCAGTGGTTAGCTCTGTTGCCTCACAGCGAGAACGGCCCAGGTTTTATTTCTGGTTGTGGTTCTGTCTGCGTAGAGTTTGCATGTTCATGTGGATTTCCTCCCACAGTTCAAAGTCATACAAATCAGGTGGATTGGAGGCTCTAAATTGTGCATAGGAGTGAGCAGCAGTGTGAGTGTGTTTGTAATGCACTGCTGACCTGTCCAGGGTGTTTCCCTGTCTTTCTCCCAGTGCATGCTTGCATACACACCAGTCCCCTGTCACACTAAATAAAAACAAGCAGATATATAGACAGAATAACAATTTTATGACCCGATTTAAAAGAATCATTCTGCTTGCGGTTAAAACAAATATGTATTGTTTTAAAAATGTAGTTTATATTACATTTTTGATGTTTTAAAGATGGATTAAAATTCAGTTCATATTAAAAAGAAGCGAGTAGCCGGGTAAAGCTTAAAATGGACTATTGTATCTGAAATAATGCATGAAGCCAATATGTCACCAGTGTCATGACACCGCAATTCATCTTCAGCAAAGACACCCAGCTCCTTGTTCATAAAGAATATACCTTTATAGAATCTGGGTTCCCTGATTATATGCTCATTGCATCTCTTTTCACCCCATAGGCTTTTCCTTGTAACTATAAGCCAGCGAAGTAGGTATTGATTGCAACTGGAAGCTATATTAATAAGTGAATGAGTAAGATGTGTGGAAATTCAGGGGTGTATCAGTTTTGAAGGCCTTTTCTCCTCCACAGTAAGGTGGCACAGTCATTTATCATGGCTGGATCTGTGCCCCTCGTTTGGTGTAATAAAACTCCCCCATCAGAACCGTCCAACAGGTCTGAATCACTCTGTCACACCACCTTCCAGCTAAGGCACGCATTAAATCAAGCAAGCAGAACATTTCCTAAGGCAGCCATTGCCTTTTAATTTCCTGAAGAACCTTAAAATATCATTCATTACCAGAACTACACATATTTGGTTTTTAAAAGTCTCATAAATCAATAGTGGCCTGACTGCAATAATTATAACAAGTTAACATGTAATTTCCAGGCCGAGGGCCGCATACTGGATTTTAGCATATGCAAACGAGGCAATTCAAATAGTGTGGGGATATTAATACGGAGGAACAGGTAACGAGGTACGGGTTATGAATTATGCATCAAAAAGTGGTTGATCTTCAATAAAGGAAATGAATTCACCGTGTAATCTAATTAGTTATGGAAGTCTATTATGTTGAGCTGCAGAAAGCAACTGTCCTTGAAAAGAAATTTATTTACAGTACATGTTAGCTCTTTGGAATGGAATTGCATTCTGGAGTGGTCCAAATGTTAACACCCCCACCCACACACACACACACACACACACACACACACACACCCTCCCCCTCTGCCAGTCTCCAGTGTTGCTCCCTGCCGCTCACCCTCGCTCTTCTCCTTCTCTGCTGGGTGTTACAGCTCCAGACCGGGCCGGCCTCCGAAGAGGACCCAGAGCGTGACATCACCAGAGAACCCCCACATCATGCCTCACTCGGTCCCTGGTCTCATGTCCCCCGGCATGATCCCACCCACAGGTATGGATTGGTCTCAGCCTCTAGCTCTCTCTCTCTCCGTGTCTCTCGCTGTTGCCATGGCTTTGTCCCACTCAGTCTTGGTTTCTCCCTCTCTCTTTCATTCTCTCTCTCTCTCTCTCTCACACTCACACACAAACACACTCACACGCACACATACATAGCCTCCCTACCAGTGGCCTCCCTGCAGCTTGTCCTCGAAATGGCAACCAGACCAAAGTGACACATGCACCCAACCACCAGACACCAGCCGCTCACTCGTTTACCAAAAACAGATCCTCTGCTCAACCCCCGGAAACGAAGAGGGGGAGAATAAATTGAAGTGGAGATATTTTCTCTCAGATTATTCCAGTAGATGTTGCATTTTGCCTTGAGTGCATTCTAATTAGCGCGATTAAATCCACTCCACTGGTGTATGTACATAGGCAGTGGTGATGCTAAAGCAAGCTTATCGCCACAAGAATCAACAACAACCGTTTGTGCCCTAACTTACCTCAGGGCCAAGTCTTATTGCAGCTAATGCTTTTGTTCTATTTGTGGCTGGTTTCATTGTGACTGCTTTGATGTCGGTGGCTGTAAGTGCACTGATTTGCATATTTTGCTCTCCTTCATATGTCTTTAATGATATTGTACTGTTGAAAAAGGTCTCTTTGAATGCTCACTTCATGTACAGTACATATTGTATTTAACCGACCATTAACGGCATTATTTTACAAAGAGATAATACACCACAGCTGGTTTCTCTGGTGTTCTTCAACGTGCAACTCTGCTGGAGCAATTTTAACAGACTTGAAAAACACCGTACCTCGGCACACATTTTTCCCCCATCTCTGTAAAGATAGAGAAGGAATTTTTTTTTTCTTCCAAGAGGCAGGAAAGCAGCATCTGTGAGGTGTTTGAAATTCAGTATTACACACAGATTGGGCCATCCTTACGATTCAGAACAATGAAGGCTCACAGGCCAGTGCTTTGAACTCCGGGAATGGGGTGAGGTCACCGGCTATCTGTGCCTTAGTGTGGAAGGAGAACTTAAAGGCCGCAGTGAACACAGAGGAGGACAATGATGAGAAAGACCAGTGTTATTTAGTGGAACATAAAGCAACAGAAAAGCCTTTTGATATCATCCCCTTTAAGCCCAGAGGGACTCTATGATCTTGACATTTAGTCAGGGTATTCAGGGGACAGAGATAAAGTAATTGAGGTTTTTGGTCCTCTCATAACTGCCTCAAGCTCCCTAACTGTGGTGAGACAGAACTTTTACACCAATTTCTGTATTATAATTAAACCATTTATTGTTTTGATTACAGTATGAAACAATAAATGTCATGGAAGTTCCAGATTTTGACAGATTAATAATGATGTATAATTGACCACACATAAGTTAGCATCTAAGTAGGCGACTAATTGATCTTCCCACTCATGTCCAAATTTATTGATTGATGATAAAAACTGACATCTAGAAACTGTCTTAAATCATTTCACTATCATGTCATGTCATATTAGAACATTTTCAGATGAATTAGTTCATGCCCAGTCAGACAGAATAAGAGCTGATGGCTCTTCCCGAGGCTTTACCGATATTCCAAGACCCAGTACCCTCGAAAAAAGTCACTGCACCATTTAATTTGGGCTCCAGAGAAAGAGCGAAACACTCCATGAAATGTTTTGTTCACAGCAGCATGTCATTTCTCTCCTGGTGCTAGATTTGCAAATGAACTACCTGCTAGTGCTCCCCCCCGATAAGCCAGACCCCCCATCACCCCAGAGCAGCTGACTCTATTTAGACGATATTTGGCACAAATTCTCAATTTATGATTTCATGCACAAAATAACACAGATTTGTTCAATAACACAATCTTCTAGCTTTCTGAGGCAAGTTTGAGTTGACAGAACCAATGCATGCATAGTTAACTTACTGTGATATTTATTTTGTTTTAGAAGGTTTTTTTTTGTTTTGTTTTGTCGTGATTCTGTCACGCAAACTTTGTTCA
>OMKZ01050860.1:0-25612 GCA_900302535.1 Neoniphon sammara | reverse complement strand
CTGTTGGCTGTCTGCTTGTGTTTCTCATTTCCAGTCATTTCCAAGCCTGGGTCAAATACTATTTGAAGATTAAGTGTGTGTGTTTGTGTGTGTGTGTGTGTGTTTAATATCATTTGCTGTGACTGGCACCGCACCTGACGTAATCTGATTTGTCCTTACCCGAGCAGGTTAAAACAGACAATTATTTGCATGTACTGTTTAATGTCTGTCTGTCATTTCTATTGCACAGCTGTTTGGCTCAGTGTGTGTGTGTGTGTGTGTGTGTGTGTGTGTGTGTGTGTGTGTGTGAGCTGACAGGTAGCCTCTGGCCCACTGTGAGGGAGCGAGGCTGTAATATATAAAACACAGCTTCTGATTACATCTGGCACTTGTGCATTTAGCTGACAGACAGATAATTACCATGTGTTTGCTCAATATTAGGCCTTGGCTTAAGTTTCAGTCCCTGGTCTACTTATAGGCTGGGACTTGCACATTAACTTTTCACTGTTTTGACACCGTATGAGGGAATAGTGAAAGGATTTCAGCTTCTGCTCCGGGGCCTAACTTGACAACTTAAACCGTCATTTTGCAGGAAATATGGCTGCTTCATACTTGGCAATAATGATGACTATGGTTAGTTATGTAAGGGCATTAGAACTGTCATATTTACACCTTAAATTCCTGGGAGGAGGAAAGATTATGTTTTGCTTGTGCCGAAATGAAACGTTAATTGATCTGCTTACTATTCAAATGAGAGGATCAGGAGTGTTGCCATGGATTAAATATGCCCATCCTTCTCTAAACTACTGACACGGAGCTTCACATGTTTCCACCTTGAAATAGATATTTAACAAGGCCTCTGCCCAGACTCTAACTAAGGAAGACATTCCATTAGCAAAGGGAGATGACCTTTTCTCCGTTTGGAGGCATATTATCGTTTTCTAAATCATTTACTGTGAGATAAGCCATCTGTAGCATGGGCAGGCCGACGCCGTCTAGAAGAATTCCCCTGACAAGCTGCACCGTCTGGCCCAGACAATGAAACAGATGCCTCCTCCACGGAGAACTTGTTATAGCACAGGACAGCAGTGAGACAATCACGGGGAGCGGCGCTGCCTTCAAATGCTGCGCGGAAACTCCCCTTTCCGCGGTCACAAGGCATAAAACCACCTCTAGTTCGAGGAAGTGTTTTTGAGTGGAAAAATTGTCAAATGGACCATGTACAAAATTAGGTTTTGGGTTGCATGTCTTCTATTTTAGAACTAAAGCAGCACTGTGTTGTAGGCTAGCTTTGTGCTGCAGCAGGAAAATGACAAGGGGAAAATGCGCATGATTGATGTTTTGATTGATTAATTATATTGATTATATTGATAAATATTGATTAATTTTTTTTTATTTTTTTTTTACAGATAAAGCAAAACAAAAACATATAATAATAATATACTATTATCTTGATAAAATCACTTTGCTCGCTATCGATCAATTTTGGGGGGCCGTTAATGTGCTCATCTTTTAAATCTGCTTTTCCGACAGCACCTCGAGGCAGTACATGTCCACAGGTACCTCAATATGAGGGTGGTGGTGCCAGGCCAGTCTCAGTTTCACATGTCGGGATGTGAAAGCCACTCTGACAGACTCCCCTTATTTATTTATTTATTTATTTATTTCAACTACAGAGATGCCGATATGTCCAACATCTTCGCCTCATTAGCAGATATAGATATCATGTAGTGTTTTGACACATGAAATATGCCTGTCAGTTTAAACAACTATACCGCCTATCTCCCATAGATGTCGCTAAAGCTTCTTTCACTCAGGCATGCTGCTGGTGAAACTACCAGTGAAATGCATAGTGTTGCAGGACATCTGAGAAGCATTATGTAAGAGGTTTAAGTATGAATACCTATAAGATAGAGGGTGGATTTAGAGGCAGAATGCAGCTTTTGATGACGACACTGCTGGGATGGTTTATGTGTTACGTGGTACTTGTTCCCTGAGTATTTATCTTTTTAAATTTTATCTTTATTCATGCAAGCACATCTAACTTATGGATTATTATGTTAATATTTTGTTGGCTGAAGTTCAATAAGACTACCTACTCCACAGTGCTGCTTCTCTCTATGCTGATTCAGTAAGTTTTGCATGGCACTGCTGAATCCTGTGCTAACTGGTTTAATGGTGCCAATTAGGCAGCCTTGGGGCATCCCGACTTAATCAAACAACATTTACACAGCTACAAAAAATTAATAATAAATTATCAGTGATTAAGGGAAAAATAGGTTTAGTGAGGCCAGCACAGGTCACAGCATGCAAAATAAAAACTCTGCAAAGAATATTATCTATTATGTAATTGTTGATAAGGTGAGCTGACCTACTGTACTACCACTGTTTCTCAGGTATTCAGGATTATATTAGTTTACTGACTTTGACTGCATAAGTGGTTGGCAGAGCACTGGGTGGCCCCTGGCGATCATGGGTCATAGCTGCAGTGTGTACCTGTTCACCTGGTCGCAGGTGGTATCCCAGATGCATGTCCTCCGGTCTGAAAGTATCCTAATAGGACCTCTTCAGCTCTCTCCAGGATTTGGGGATTTGACTTGACACTCGTGGCTTCGGGTCACTGCAAGTCAACTCTCCTGCTCCGCAGACAGAGGCTGACCCAGGTGGACTGCTGTGCCTCCTGAGATGAGGTGAGGAGACATTTGGGGATGCAAAATGACATGCTTTAATGCCCTAGGAAATATGATGCCAGCTAACAAAGACACTCATGGGATGGTTAAGATGATGCGGCAATCTACTGGTGACAGTGCCAGATAGCAAGCATGACAAAGCAGCAAACAAGTGTGATTGTTTTTCTTTATTAATTTTTACAGCTGTTGTATGGATTTGATTCTTACAGCATTAAGGGTGAGACGGGTCTGTGAGGTCACTAATCTTATTAATAGTCTCTTTTTAGCTCATAATTGGCCTTGAATCCTTGGAGTGTGCATTTGTCTTTCCCAAAACAAAACACATAATTTTAGAGGACAATGTGGCTGTTCTTTGCAATAGGCAAAAACCTTACATTTATTGAGGAAAAATCATTATCAGCGTAATTTAAATGAAAACTTCTAATTCTACATTAACAACATACTAATTTAAGTTTTTCTGTGACAGACTTTCTTGGACATGCTGTTAAGAGATGCATAAAGACCCATCTCAAAGCAGGGAAATGTCAATGTGCATCTTAATTAGAAAGGCGTTAAGCTTCCTAGAGGGCTTTGCTTTTGCGCACATTAATTTGGGCTCTTGCCAATCCTCTCCAGATCAGTTGGCTAATGTGTTGACAAGTGGAGGAAACTTATCGCAGAATATCAAACAGACCACATTTGCTGTCTGCAGCAGCCTCTAGTACTAGCAGCAACAGAGCATGTGTGAAAATGTTTTGAATATTAAAAAGGGCAAGATATGACTGTAACCCTGGGGTAGATGAAATAGAGGTAGATATGAGACTATAATAGGAGCCCATAACTAAGTAGGGATTTTTTTTCTGCCTGACGAGCCATTACTTGTGCACCAACTTTGTTTTTAAGGTGTTTGCCTGACCAAAGTGGAAGTGGTTACGAAACCAGAGGTGTTTTTTTTTTAAATTCCCTATAAATAGTGATTGTGATTCCAAGTAGTTAGACTCGCATAACCTTCCTTTTTGGAATGTAATCTGTTATCTGTTTTTCCATTTAACAGGCTAAAGCTCCTTATGAATTATAGAAAACACATCTGAACTCTGTTGAAAGCCGAAACTGTTCCTCTACAGCAACTCTGATTAGCAAAAACTTCCCTGCCCTCTCCCATGTGTGAGTGTATAAATGGATATAAGGTTTAAGATGCTTTAACTGCATTTTTTTTTCTCTGGGCCTGCATTAACACTGCCTTCTTTTTCAGATTTTCTGTGGCAAAGTAGAAGAAATCAATGAATTTGTAATAAATAAAAAAAAACCTGGCGGCGTAACAGCCTCACAGAATACCAACATGGGATTGTTTTTCTTTCTAACAGGGTTTTCTGTCTTTTTTTTCCCCTCCAGCCATCACTTGTGAAAAATCTGTCACTCGTCTCCTCTTCCTTCCTGTGTTGCTTTCCTTTCACACGTTTTCTGTAATTTTCTCTGCATCTCTCTCTGTATTCTTCCAGCTCTAATTTATGTCTAATCTGTCTGTCATCAGGTTGGTTTTCCTCTAACCCCTCTTAACCCTCGTCTTTAGTTTCAGACGGTCGTACCCTTCCAGTCTCCACACTGTTCTCTAATCACCCTCCCCTTCTTCTCTCTCTAGATTTAGCTGTAATCCCCCATTTCTGGTTGCTACATCTGCACAGCACTCAACAGCTGGGGACGTATTCACACAAACAGCCACAGCCCCTGTGCATGTGTGTGTGTGTGTGTCTTTCTGTGTGTGTATGTGTGTGTTCTGTGTGTGCGCACATGCACGCAGATATGTACATGTGCCCACACTTTGGGCATCTGGTCAAAACTTAAGCCTAGGAATAGCTAATGCTCGTCTCTGAAAAAAATGTTATGACAGACTATTTCTGTCAGGCTGAGCGATTCGGCATGTAGGCTTTAAACTGACACAAATAAGAATCAGAGGAAGTGGGTAATACTGTTTCTAATTCAGAGGAATCTTGGAAGAAAAGTAGAGCTCGTCTCAGTTGTAAACAAATCATAAAGGGGAAAAAATCCAGCATAAACAGAACATATATTACATTACTATGGACTTGAAATGTATTACTTTTGAACATTTCTCCCCCGAAGTTAAAGAGATGGCAGTATAAAGAGGCAGCAGGCTCTTCATAATGCCATTGAAAGACAAATCCTGGAGCTGCTCCACTGACAAACAATGAGAGACTTTTGTGACGGCAGCCAAGTTGGTTTTATGGTGATATGGACACATTTTCTGGTTACCAACTGTTAGCACCATAATGGAATAAAAACTCCTTCAACACATTTAGTTTTAAAGCTAAAAAAACATTCTGAGTTCAGTCTTCTAGCTTTAGCAGGAAATTATACAACCTTACAGACCGTACAAATAACTAAAGTTTGTTTCATGGTGCAGTTTTTCGTTTGAATGGCACATTAGTTTTGTCACAAACAATTATGGAACAATTTCACATTTGAGTGAACTGTTGAACTGTTTTATCGGTGGAGGATCCGCTGATATGGAGGGTTATTTTATCAAGAAGTATTGCGTTTGTTGAAGTTCTTAACCGTATTTTGCGCCTTGTATGAGCACGTGTCAAATCCAATTTACTTCACCAGATGTCATCAGGTGTTTTGACTCATCTGATTCCAGGAATGTTATTCTGTATGTCATATTGACATACTAATTTTGCAAGAGTCTTTCAGTCTCCGAGAGCGTTTATTTTTCTGCCTTTGATTCAAAGTAAAGAGGACGTTTCGCGTGTTGTAATAATACACATTCACCATGAAAAAAAGAAAAGTCATCTCAGAAATATGCAAACCAATTTAATGAAAACGTTCGCGATTCCACACACAGAATGTGTTTATAAATTGTCAATGTTTTCACCACATGCTTCATCAAAGGCCATACGTTGACCTCAACATAAACTATTTCCGGTGATTCTGGCAGTATAAATAATCCTTAAAGCCAAATACATGTTCCCAGCACATAAGACCTGCAAGCGCACAGATTATACCTACAGCAGGCAATGTGTTAATGGCCACGATGATAGATGAAATATTAATACTGACTGGGACTGATGGAGCTTGTACATTTTATCAAAGGATGCAAAGGGAAGGGAAAAACATCTTGCTGCAACTTGGAAGCACAGAAGTGTACTTGTTGGAATCGTTTTTATTATGAATTTCATATTAACCACAAATAAACCACAGCAGACATTACTCACATTCCATTATTGGAGTATTACTGCGAATGTAACTGATATTTATGGATTTTATTATCTTGGACTGCCGACATCAGTGGATTCATTGCAGTGCTTGCAGCTTGTGCTGCTGACACTAAGTGGGAGATATCAAAGCCCACAAAAAAAAATCCACATATCCTACTTGTAATTACAAGTAGACTGACGAGAATGTTTTTCCCCTGTTGGCAGCTCATATTTACAGTAAATCCAATATGGCAGCATAATGCTCTCTCAATTGTCTCTTTTTTTGACTCCCATTTGCCAATCGATCTGCTCTTAAGATGTGTAGAATAAGCAGAAATTACATATGGGGAAGTTATGTGTTTCAACACAAACTTGGCATTTGTTATACAATGTGAAGACATGCTTGATTGCTGGGCATTTTACACAGTTATATATTTTCACATCAGAATGAAAGGGGACAAAGAGGATGGTCAAAATGAATGAGAGGCGATGCCTTCAGCAAGTAAGCTAATGTTAGCTATTCATACTGTGGGCAATGTTACACACATATTGTGCATTGTTATTAGGAAAAGCAAATACATCCCTTACATACATGACACAGAAGACAGTTTTGCACCAAAACATGTGCTAAAGCCATAGACCTACATTATCAAATTGCACTGCGAAGATGTTAAAAACTGTTTTTAAAAAATTACAGAATGACAGCCCAAGTAAACACACTGGAATGTTGTTGAGATCAGACATTTTCCAAATATGTTGTTCAGTCAAATAAGCCTCATGTGCTTTTATTGGTCGAAGAAAAAAAAAAAAAACGTCCAACCAAATTAAGTTTCGGCGGTGAGGTTGGCTTATTTTTTCAAAGGAATGATGAGGGCAACTCAGTGAACCATTGCAGCTCCTTCTCATCCCTGAGTGGGATGTGGAATCCTTTATTTGGGCCAAAAAATGATGTCACTCATGTCAGGACAGGAAGTGTTCAACGAACCACACCTGTGCCCAATCAAACCTCTCACTTTATATGTGTTTGTTTTAATAAAGGAAGCACTGTTATATCTGACCAGTCTGGAGTCTGGAGAGGCTGCTGCTTCTTTTACAGGCTGCTGTTCTCGTCCCTGAATGGGCGAATACACAAAAAAGATGAAAGATTAGGATTATTCAACAATCTCTGTTTAACCCCTCCTAGATCCCCTTTAGGGTGTGTGTGCAATGCTATTGCTAACGTTACAAGATTGCGCTGACTTGTGGGAAAATATGGTCTTCAAATTACTGATAAAAAGATTGGTAGCGGATCTGGTCTATTTATTTTTTATTTGGTTTGCTGTGGTGTGCGTTGACATTAAGCACACTGTGTTTAGTGGGCAGCGCACAGTTTTTGGTCATCTCACGAGCACACTGGGCACATTAAATCCTCTACAAACTGAGCTCAAAATGCCACAAAATCTCGCCATACAGCAGCGTTGATCAAACAGCTTATCTACCAAAATCAGCAGAAACGTCCTGATGGGTCAAAACCTGATTGTCGGCGTGCTGGCTGAGCTTTGTTTGGCCTTGCCTGGCTTTCCTGCAGAGCCAGAGGCTACGGCCTGTTTTAGTGTCATATCCATATTAATGGCCACTAAAATGGCCTGTAATCTCAATCTCTTCCATGCAGCGTTGATAGAGCTATTAGATTTATCTCTCCTACCCCGCTGTCACTGCCCTTTCTCTCGTTCCTCTTTTATCGTTTGTTAATTCCCAGTGTGACAAAGGAGCAGCTCAGGCTCAGAGATCAGCCGTTGTCCTCGTGTAGCTCTGGAGTGTTATGACTGCTCTGTCAAGTGCAGTCTAAGTGTTAGTGCATGTGTGTTTATATGATTAATGGTGTGTGCACTTATATAAACTTTTGAAATGGATCTGTTTGCCAACATTCCAGAGATTTCATATTGTAAATTTTGTGTAATAAGCCATTTAGAAGATATGTTTGGATAGTTAAGAGAGTTGATCCGGTAAGAGGTCATGTGCAATGTGCCCTATATAATGTTAACAGTTTGTTCAACTGTAACATGTTAGCTGGAGAAGCCATTCATAGGTTTCTTTCATTTTTCCCTCCTAAAATGAGAGGGATTCACATCATAGTGTGTTGTGTTTTATTTTCATTTAGTTTTAGCCTGTTTTTGTCCTGGCTATAGTCCCCTTCAGAGCCCAAATACAAGATAGACTAGGAAAGAGAAAGAGAAAGGGAATGAGAAAGAGAAACAGAAAGAGAATGATAAAGAGAAAGAGAGGAAAAGGAGGAAGAAGAAGAGGACAAAACACCGACACAGTGCTGAATTAGTCAACTTTTAGTTGCTACATTTAACATTTTTAAACATCAGTAAATCATTGTCAAATTAATTGGTGTAATTATTGTAAACAAATGAGACATTTAGACGATAGCCTCTATCGCACACCGGTGGCATTTTAAGTTTTCCTTTGTAATTTCCTGTAAACCTTGTTGCTTTCACAAAGATGATGTTGCTACTTGTCAGTCTACCACCTCCCTAGCATGACTCAGCGTGTTTTTCTTTTACTTTACCGAAGAAATAAACATGATGGAAGTTATTTTTCCTTTTCTTGGTCCACTACCTGCCACTGGGACAAACTCTGAAATACTTATTTTAGGAAGAACAGTACCCTCTTCCTGTTTTGTGTTGTAAATTATTCTCCCTTTGTGCCGGAAAGCAGTCCTGTAGATTTTCCACAACATATGGAAGCAGCTCAATGTAAAATGCTATGTAAAGGCTGCCACTCTTCTTGGCCATGGTCTTGTTTGCCATAACTATGCACATGGCTCAAAATGAATGTTGAGGATAATGTTGCTGTTGATTTTAAAATACTAGTACCTTAAATCAAAACAGTAGATTCATCCTCCATTGGCCTAATATCCCATCTTAAA
Source organism: Neoniphon sammara (assembly GCA_900302535.1). Taxonomy (NCBI): domain Eukaryota; kingdom Metazoa; phylum Chordata; class Actinopteri; order Holocentriformes; family Holocentridae; genus Neoniphon; species Neoniphon sammara. Next base: position 16,838 of record OMKZ01050860.1, on the reverse strand, counting down.
ACTCACCCAGAATAACTGATTTGTTGGACCCTCTGCTGGTTATTCCACACAGTAGATTATGAAGGCTTTTTTATTTATTATATTTCTGCGTAAATAAGGGAGACTGTTAATGAAAAGGATGAGACTTCACCCATTTATCTCACCCTAAATCACCCTCTGTTGTTCCCAGAAAAAAGCCTCAATCTAGCTGTTGCATTCAGGTCCCAGAATGGGCACTGAATGAGTCAATATTGACAGCAACAGACTTCTAGGCACAGTGTGAGTTTATTCCCGGACCATTAGCACTGCTATCCCTAACTGCACTCCATTAACGTGAATTTGAAAGCTTTTTTTCCCCTCTTCCTTTTTGAATAAAAACCTAGATGTCAAGAGAGTGGGATTAAAGGACCTTAGCTGGCCTTTTATCCATAATCAACAAGCCGTTATAGGGGATATCCACATTTGTGACCTCTGCCCAGACATGCTTGGAGCTTAGGCCAATATAATGTGTTATGAAATGGCATTGATTTTCCTGAGTGGTATCAAATAGAGGTAAAATTTACACACATCTGCGTCATTGTGTTACGCTTTAAATTTATAAACGGATATGGAGAGAGGAAATTAAATAAATACATTAAGGGGGGAAAAGAGAACAACATGCATGGTGATTCTGCGTATGGGGAGGCTTGTGTGTCTGTGCCTGCACTTACATGCTCAAGGCAGGACTTATTCAACAAAATGAAAACAAGTCTGAACATGGTTACATGGTTCACCTGTCCTGGCAGAAGCTGTTACACAACCCCTGCTCTGTTAAAGGCACGTAACGGCGAAGCGCTTTGAATACACATAAAAACAACGTTGACCTTCAGTCGATATTGTCTAAAAGTTATTAGCCTTATGCATTTTATATCACGCTCATCTATTATAGACAAGTTGAAATTTTCCTCTAGCATAATAGCTTTACTCCCTCATACTGTGCTCCTCCATAGATGATCAATTTTATTATTTGGCTTTTAATGTGATACTTTATTAATCCCTGTGGGGAATTTCTCTTTTCTCTTGCCCGCTCCACAGGGAGATCAGAGTGCAGGTTTAGCTACAGAACAGCAGCACTAAGATTAAAAAGACACTTCAGTAGGGGGATGCTTTTGCTGTCATGGGTGCTTGAACCCAGGTCCTCTGGTTCAAAGGAAATCTCCTCACACATCGGATCACCTTGCTGCCCCAAGCAACAGTCTGTTTTGGTGGAGGACTAACTCTTAACCCACAGACCACCAGGAAAGAAGGTCAATCAGACTTTCAAAGAATAATTGCCTACTGGCCCACTGGCCAACATGGACTAATACCATATTCCAGTAGAACAGTAAAATTTGCCAATACCAATAGGATAATTTAGAGCAGCAGACTGGACTGAGCCCCTCGTATCTAAAGAGATAAACATAGCTTACTGTACATGCACAGATGCTCCCTTGTAGCCCATTGGTGGAAATCCAAACAGGGGCACATCACCCCAGACAGAATCCATAAGAGGTCCAGGAAAGGCTGTGAACAGAGCATCCAGCTGTTATGCCAGTTGTGTGGTAAACACAGTGAGGATTAGCCCCCGCTCTTAAGCCGGGAGATAATGATTTGAAATGGACCAGGGTCATAGGTCGATTGCTTGTGTCCTGTTCTGTGGGCGGCATAATGTGCTCCCTGTGTCTTGTCTGTTTTCAGAAATAGAAAGACCTCTGGTCCGGGTCGGCCTCCGAACATCCGCTGCCACACCACAATTGCCACCCTGCGACGTACGATATGGAGACACACAGATAGCATGCATATAAATATGGTGCAGGCAAGCAGGTGCATACTCATGCACACATATACAAATGTACAAAAATACAGGCACTTTTCCACCTCTCTGCCTCTGGACACATATAAATATAAATTTCTCTTCCACCTACATAGAAAGTCGGAGCACCTTTCTCAATCTTGGGCCCCCAAACAGAGACCTGGGAATTTGAGGGGTAGTATATTAGCTGTTCCTAGACCTGTGTGCTTCAGGATGGAGATCTGTGTTGTGGGAATCTGTTATATATATTTATATCATGGTCTGGATGTTCTACATAAAGTTTTGAACCAACCTACACACTGAAACTAAAACTTAAATATAAAGCTAACTACATTAACCTGCATGAACTGTTAGCTGCCACCCCCGCCTCATTTTTAAAATGCAGATTGCTTCAGAAATTATTGTGATTATTTTCCAGAGACTAACACGAGCATAACTTGAACGCCAACACCAAGCCGCTTTTAGTGTAGATATGTGCTATATTTAATCCATTTCGGCAAATCTACAATCTACAATCTGCAATGCCATAGCTCGAGTTGAATAATGTTACCAATCAGCTGGCAGCGTCTCCGTTGCTAGGCTGTCTAATCTGTATGAAAATAGTGTGAGCAGAAAATTTTCATTTTCACAGCATATTGCTCCCTAAATTAATTACCTCTCCCAATTTTTTACTGTTGGCAAGTGGCCATGGTATAAGCGGGATAATCCCCTCTGAGGTGTACGTTTTAATACACTCTGCGGAGTTCCTTGGCTCCAAGTTGTGCATTAAAACCCTTTAACACACACCTCCTGTATAGCTTGTCATGAGAGAGAGAGAGAGAGAGAGAGAGAGAGAGGACCTTAAACCCCAGGATGAATTGTGTAATTCACAACAGGTCAGAGGAGGTCTCTGGCAGCATAATAGGAATTAATGAGTGTTCTGACTTTTGGTAGCAGCTTAACCCATTAAGGTCAACTGATGAATATAACCTTACCTTACCTCGAATTTTAAATATTATTGCACAATATCAATACACTGGATGGAATTATCTCTCAAAGTGGGTTATAGTTATTTGGTATATTCAGAATAAAATTACAGTGGTTCTAAAATCCACATAGTGCCATAATGTACTTTTTCTCATAGCATTACAAATAGTTAAGTGCACCGCTGTGGCAGTTGTGGTGGAGCTTTATCCTAAAATGAGGCATCTGCCCTTTGAAATCATTAGCTGCTGTTACAAAATCATCTCCCAAAATTAAACAAATTTATCATAGGCTGACAAAATGATGACTTGTAACAGAGCAAATCTCTGCAAATGGAGATATACTGAATGATAAAAGTCAAATGTTACTCTCCATAGGGTATACACAGCATTCAAGACTAAACCTCGCAATGATGACAAATGGAGGAGCAGATGGGTCTTTTGTCATCTTTCTCATGTCCAGTTACTTTCTAGTGAAAAACCTGTCAAACAGACAGGATTTGTCTCACACTCGCAGCCGTACAAACAGCTTTGTTTTTGAAGAGCTTCTCCCAGAGGAAAAAGCCTCTGAGTCAATAAGCGAACGTGCACTTTCATGATCGCTGCGTGTATTGTCATGTTTTAGCAGAAGACAGGGAACCGTATAGCACTTGCATTCATTCTCAGGTGAATTGCTGAGAGTGTCTGTGCACTAACAAACACAAGTGCATAATGCATCATGGTGAGGACACACTGGAGGCCATGCAGAAAGATGGATTTCGACATTAATGGATGCATAGCGCCGGCAGTGTAATGCAGCCTGTTTAAGAATGATAGCTGAAAGCCAAGCCATTTCGGGGGGCAGATCCATAGCGCAGAAATCCCAAGAGGCAGCACCTGCTGGCTAGAACACACACAGGCTAGTTCCCATACACACATGCACGCACACACCCACACACACACATACTGTCACATTTATACATGCATACACACATACACTCACAAATGCACACGCTAATACACACTGGCAAACACGTGCACGCGCACACATGCACACACAGCATGCAGGGCCAGTTGAGGCTGTTGCTGCTGTGTGGTGCGAGGTGCAGAGTGGGGCCCCTCTAGGGCTAAGGCTCTTTGTTCCTCTTTCATGGGCTCTGCTTTCCTCTGATGATGGGCCCATTGTCCGTGCTTCCAGTGGACCTGCACCATTCAGGCCTGCTGATAAAGCCCCCTTTCACAAACCAAAGCAGGGAGAGAAGGAGGGAGAGAGGGAGAAAGGGGAGAGAAAGGCAAGTGATGGGAGTGTGGAAAGCCAAAGGAGATGGGGAAGAGAAATACAGAGCAGAGGGAGAAACGGTTAAAGGCAGAAAAGAAAAGGTTGCGGTGCAAGAGAGAGGTCTGGAAGGGTGAGAAAGATTGGTGAGGGAGATTTTAAGAGAAGCTGGCCTGAAAGGAGAGCAGGACACACCATCAGACTGAGAGAAAAAAAGGAAGGCACAAAAGAACAACTGGCTTTGAGTGGGGAATTTCAAGGTAGATGAAAAAAGGAAAGGTTTCACTCCCTGTCTTACACCGGTTCTTCATCTGCTAATCTGAAACAGTCATCAGGCAAACACTGTCTCTCTCATCTCTCCAGTTGTTTCCAGCCTGTGGCATCGAGTTAGATCATAGCGAATGCACTGTGCAGGCAAATCCCGTTCAGCGTGTCTCCAATCTGCATCGCCAGGCTCTCCTCATGTCAGAATTACATGCAATTTTTCCTCGCTTGCTCTTTTTCCATCACTGCATAACACTGAAAAACTCTGGACAAAAAATAGCACATGATTTTTTTTTCCAAATTGTAGGAGAGCGTTGTGCCACCCTTAATGACTGCTAACATCAGCCTTTGACTCGCAACACTCTTGGCTGTAGCTCAGCAAAACACCACTTACGTAATCATGCATATTTATTTATTTATTGTGTGTAACCATGCAACTGAACCAAACACGCCTCTTTTTTTTGGTCAGAAAAGCAGGGAAGGAGAAGGAAGAGGAGTTAAAAGAGTGACCGCTGTAGCAGTCACGAGGAGCCGGAGGGGATGCTGCTGAGAATGTCACACAGCGTTCGGTCATACTTGGAGGGCTTGGCCTTAAGGCAGCCTCTCCTCTCTCCTCCACAGGATTAAAGGGGTGAGTGGTGAGGACTCATCATGGTCATGTGTTTTTCACCAGCTTGCTAGACAAGCACACACACATACACACACACACACACAGAGGGAAAAACACACATGTATAAAGCAGTCAGTAGTGGTAAATAGTAGGAAGGCGTGGATTAGCGCTGCAATGTAGAGAAGAGAACTGAAATGAGAGTGAAGCAGCTGGTCACTTCAGATGGTTAATGATCCAGTCGCCTTTTGCTCTGACCAGAAAACATGACACCAGCAACAAAGACCTTGAGCTGAGAGAAATCCGTATTAAAGCAGATTTGCCGCTTAGATTGATATAGATCTTTCAACAGTAAATGGGTCTACCAAAGAGTCCATTAAAAAAAAAAAAATCGAATAGTATATATACTATAGTCTGGGTGAATAATCGTTTCTGATTGGCTAAGCAGGTGACAAAAAAACATAACGTTCCCATAATCATCAGTGAGGTTGCCCGGACAGCTTGCGAGTGTGGTGAGTGACACGATGCGACTTCTTTCTCCAAAGTGTGAACAGATGCCCTGTCTCTATTTTTCACACCACACATCAACTGCTGTGCTGCCACTCACCCATTTTGCCGTCACCAAAGTCACATATATCGAGCCCACAGTTTGTTTACATTTAGACCTTCATGTACAAATTTGACATTTGCAGAGTCGACAGCATCAGGTGTCGCGACATGCCGCTCAGATGCACGGATGACAAGGTGTTAGTCTGTCTTAAGTCTCATCACAGTTCCAAATTATATGCTTGGCACAAAGTTCCAAATCAATATATGTAACTGAGCCAACTACATTAGCTCTTAACCCTCACACTCTGTCCTGTTTTAAAAATTCCAATTGCAGTTAACAGCAATTAACACTGGCGTTGCATTAACACCAACACTGAGCTAGCTGAGTCACTTTTGTGCAGCTATGTGCCATTTTAACAAATCCGCAAAGTCAGTGCTGTGGTTCAAGCTGAATAACATTATGTTGGCTGAATGAACTGGTAGTGTCTCCACTGACCTGCACAGAAAAAGTGAGGACAAAAAGTTTTCATTTTCAGAGCTCCCTGAATTAATAATGTCTCCCTATTTTTTTATTGTTGGCAAGTGTCCATGGTATAAGCAGGATAATCCATGATGAGGTGTGTGTTAAAGGGTTTTTAATGCACGATGTGGAAGCAAAGAACCACCTGACCCAAAGCAGAGAGTAATTCTGTCCATGGAGTGCATTAAAAACCCTTTAAGTTACACCTTAGAGTGGATTATCCCTTACGTGTCTCATTGTTTGAATATATCAAATAGATAGTTATATTAAATAGATAAAAACATTTTTCTGTAGTGGTCTCATGAGCCTGTCCAGCAGTTTCATGTGAAAGTGAAGCTGCTTTAAAATAAGGCATCACATATTCATGCTAAAAGTCTGGATGCATACAGTAAAAAACTCCCACTTTCTAAGCAGAAAGTAGGAGGACTAGAGGAGACTGTTGGGAGCGAACTGCACTCTGGTCTAGGCCAAAGCACAAGATGAAGATGCCCATATACATACTGTAAAGAATAAATTAAAGCTGGTGACTCAGCCTGTCAACTCGAGTGCTCTCATTTGGACTTTAAAAACTTAAATTTTACCCACATCTGTGAGGAAAAAACTAACAAATTGCTTTGCATCTCCTTTTCACAAGCAGCTCCAACCAGCGTGATGCGTCATTGCATTTAAGGTCAAAGTAAAAGTGAACTCTCTGAAAAGTTAAAAATATTCAGTGACGATGACAAAGCACTACCAAAAGCCTCTGAGGGCATATTAGTGTACTAAAGTGGTGACCCATTTTGGAGGTGCAGTGTAGCTTTTAGGCGAGGACCCATTTTCATAGAATTAGAGCTGTCGTTATAATGATTTTAACCCGATGAATGGATCCACATGTCCGATATCACACAGACTCATGTATGTGTGCGGATTCATCTGGCCAAACTGATTTAAGGCGTGTCAAGAATAGAACTGTGCAATTACGTTAGCAGAGAGATTTTCTAAATGACAGCATTTACACAAATCCTCGCATAAGTAGACAATCAGAAAAAAAGGAAAATTGTTGCCACAAAGACACACATAAAAACACTAATTTTGTGAATGGAGAGAGTGTTGCAGATCCATAGGTCATGATGGTAATTATAGGCGGGCTAGGGGGCAGACAGGAAGAGCCGGAGCTGAGTGGAGAGTGAAGCCGCAGGGAGGATATGTTTTTTAGAGGCGACATGGATTTGTTCAGGACTTCCATCCACACAGCAACAGGCACAGGGACAAAACAACAAGAGCAGAAACAAGAAGCGAGGAGGGAGGAAAAGATGGAAAGTAAGAGTGAAAAAGGGAGAAAAAGGAAGAGCGTGGAAGGAATCACGTGTCATATGACCTCAGTATGTCAACCTGATAGTTATGGTGCTGCGTGCTACTTTGGTACACTGTATTTTAATTTCAATTCAATAAGTCAGGTTCATTAAACGGAATTTAAATGAGGGTTCAATGAAGCTTTAATCAAAAATGCAAACTAGAGAGAGACTTGAGCCATTGGAGCAAAGGAAGAATAGAGAGAGAGAGAGAGAGAGAGAGGAGGGGAAGCAGAGGAAGGCGAAGGGAAAGGGACGGAGCAGGAGGGGTAGGTTAAGTACAAATTTGGAACCACACAAGCCAACCACACACTGAAAGACTGTAATTTGGATTTTCCCAGAATAGCCAGTAAACGAGGGAGAGAGGAGGGACGGAATAACATAAACTCTTTAGCAGCACGCAACACGCACAACAACAACACACTCCCCAGGACAGTCACTGTGTAACACACACACACACACAAACACACACATGCATGCACACACACACACACAGATATAAATCATATATGTAGACACATGCAACAGAATTGAGAAGCTGGTTAAAGTCATTACTTTCTTGTAAAATCCTTTGTGTATTTCGAGTGTGATTTTAACAAGCTCAATCAACTTAGATTTCTCTGCCTCTGATTGCGCTAAACCTTAGCAGCTTGCTAAATTTATTCCTGTTAGCTGCTTTCAGTTTTCTTCTGTTGTTTGCATGGGGTTTTCTTGCTGCGGTCATTGCTTTCCTTTATTCTCTGACAGATTGCTGTCTCTGCTACCAATCATGTCTCTGTAGTTCCTAAGGCAGCTGAAACCAATAATCACATCAGGGGTGGTATTGTTACGGCTGACGTATTCCTTTGCATTTTGCACCTCTAAATGGATCCGCACAAGGCCGCACACAGAGAGTTGCAGGTTATCAGTCTCCATGCAAGTCCACTGCAGGAAACTTTCATCTGCATGTCGGCCGTCCAGACATGCAGAGCTGCCAGCAGTTGACTATCAAAAGGAGGAAACTGATATTTTAACAACGTGCATTCTTTGCAACTGGACACAGATGTGAAACAGCCCCAGTGCGATCTGATGTGCTGTCTAAAGCACTAACAAGGCAAACCTCTGGATTGTGAGGAATTGTACAACAGTTAGATCCAGTCGAGCGATTTGATTGGTCAAGAGGCATTCCATGAGTGCTGATATACAGTGTAAGAGCATTCTGACATTTAATTATATGTATTACTCTGCTTTACAAGTGTTATGTATGGGCGCTCCGGTGGCTCACTCCGTAGAGCGTGTACCACGTAATCGCAGCGGCGCGGGTTCGATTCCGGCCTGTGCCCTTTGCTGCATATCACCCCCCCACTCTCTCCCACGGTTTTCCTGTCTGTCTCTACTGTCGCTGTCACCAGAAATGCCAAAAAAATAATCTTTAAAAAAAACAAAACAAGTGTTATGTATTAACCTACATTAAGGTCTGTGATCAACAAACTGCACCGCAAGAAGCCTGGAGACTTCTGTTTAAACCTCAAGGTGTGTTCAGACCTGCCAGCTATCCTGTGGTAATATGTAAACCTGTACAAAGTAGCAAGCTAGCTTGTGGTCGGGAAATTGTGTGTGTTGCTTAGCAACAGTTCAGTCGCTTGAAATGTGACAGACCTATTTGTTCTGGCAAAGTGGAATAAATGTTTAAATAAATTATAATCTGTTGTCCGTTATTGCTGGTTCTTGATAAATGGCGTTGTTGGTGGAACTGTTGTAAAAAGGCAATATCACACCAGGACCCAATCCCAGCCGTGCTGATATACTGAGTGGCAGCGCTCCCTCTCTTGTGTTATTGCTTAAGTATAAGCAAGGTGTCTTTCATCAGAGAGCAATGGAAAAAAAAGCGTGAATCTGAAAAGTATGCTCTGCTCTGACCAGCCTTTTTGTTCATTCCCATGCACCTTTACTTCATTATCCTGGAGGCAGTGGAGGCTTTGAGGTTCAAGTAGTGGGACTCTGACTGGAAGGTAGCTGGTTTGAATTCTGGCTCTGCTGGGAAAATCTTGAGTGTGGAGGGATAAAAAAAAATCCACTGTCCCATCTCCTTAACTACTGCTGAAGTGCCCTCAAGCAAGGTATGTGACCCCCCCTCCATGTTTCAGAATGACTTAGAAATACAAAACTGACTGAAGACTGTGATTGTACCCGGCAGCTCCAGAGTTTAAATGTGTGAATGTGTTTGGTCTTAAAGGACAGCATGCATGGTAAGCAAGCCCTCTCCAGATCACAAAGGTTATTTAAAAAGTACTATATATCCAATAAATCTATTTGAGCAAGAATTAAGTTTGCTTGTGTGCATTCAACACTTGTTTTGTTATACGTTCGATACGTGTTGCTTCACACGCCTGCAGTAGTATCTGTAATAATCTCTGTCCTCTCATCTGAGTACCTTTTCCATTTTCACCCTGTCTGATTTGTTGGACATTAACATCTTATCAGTAGTTTGGACAGAGAATCAAAACAGTGAACGGAGCTCACGGCGAGTGTGGCGATGTCGTCAGCCCGCCGCACCATGTTATGTTTCAGTAGGTCAAGCGGAAGAACTAGGTCAGTTGTTGATTTAAACTGGGTCACATTGGCCCAATGCTGATGGGCCGCGGGCTTGTCAACGTGAGTATTAAGTGTGTGCTGCCCTCATTAACAAACAATGTTTTCCACTCTGGGATTACCAAGCTGTGAACCTACTAGATGGTTAAACGTTAAGTGTCATTTTTTTAACATCATAACAAAGGACTTGCCCAGGAAAGAGAAACAGATTCAAGTTCATTTGCATTCTTGCATTTTTCCATTTTACACATTCAGCAGATGCTCTGGTCCAGATCAATTTACAGTGAGTGCATCAGTTGACTGAGCTTAAATTCCTACATCAGCAAATGCATTACAGTTACAGGCAACCAATAGCACGTTCCTCCAAGTATTCTCCTGTTACTGCACTGATCACATGGCATCAGTGTAGCTGGCCAGGTCATATTGTATTTGTATTTGTTTTCGCCTACTCCAGAGGATAACATAATATTTAGAAGAATCTTTACAATGTTTTTGCCCACATGGCTTGACCTGGCTGATCAAGAACATTGTAGGTCCCTAACTGGGTGACTGAGCCCCCATTGTTGAAATACATGTGCACAAAAATCCAGACAAGCCAGAACTTTATTTGGCTAACACACAAAAGGTAAGTCATAATGTGTGTACTGTGATGTACTCCATTATGGGATGATTTTACATCTTATTCAGCAGCAACTGTACTATGTTGAGCTATTATTGTTTATTCATAGTAGTCTGGGTAATGTTTGCTAACTAGCCTGACAAACGGTAGACGATGTTGCCTCTGCTCCATTTATTTTCTGTGGAACAAGTGTGAAAAAGTGATTGCACAATAGAAAATGTTCTGTACTGGAGTTGTGTCCATCAGTGTTGCCAACTAATTCTCAGTGAAGGCTCCTACAGGCAGATTGATTTGTCGCTAAAAGTTGCTAAATGATGTTGTGATGTCATTGCATGATGATGTCATTATGTAATGACGTAAACAAAGTGCCATTACATAGAGCACAAAACAATGTTACTCAAACTAACCAGCCATCTCAGCAAAAAATATGATTTGAAATTTGTTACTTTAGATTTGTTTGTTTACTATCGCATATTTTTATTTGTAAAAGTAATATAAAGTAATACAAACATTTTTTATGATGTTTTAGTGTCATTTAGAGGGAAAATACATGCCATTCGAGTGACTTTTCAAAAGTTGCTGAAAGCTCCAAATGAATTTTAAAAGTAGCTAAATTTGTTGCTAGGTGATTTTTGGGAGAAAAAGTTGCCATGGTAGTCTGAAAAGTTGCTAAATCTAGTGAAAAAAATGCTAAATTGGCATCACTGGTGTCCATCACTGGTGTCCATCACCTCGCCCAGTATGCAGGGCTGGCTCTTTGTCGCCCTTATGAAGGCACAAATCTAGACACAGCTGTGGCAGTCCAGCTAATCTACATTTTCCTACTCTTGTTTAAAGTGAATTTAGTTCACTTTTCTTAAATTTCATCTTACCCGACACTATCTGAATTGTTCATAAGTAGAAAATACCATCCATCTGGTAACACAAATGCTAAGCATTATATGTAACCACTATTTGACCCAAGCCTGCCTTCAGCTCTAACCAGTTTGGCTGATGGTTCAGTGTTCCCTGTGTACCGCTGACTGTTGTTCAAGCATGCTCCAAATGTCCCGAGGCCTACTTCATAAATTAACGACTTCAACCATTGAGGAACACCTTATTACTTGCGGCTTAGCATTCACCAGCTCCAACCCATTTGTGATTTTATTGGCTCACCGTCTGTGTTATTACTACAGTGTTCTCATTCTCCATGGTTTCTTAAACGGCTGCCTAGAGAGCGATTCACTGCTGAGATGAGTCAGCCCTCCAGAGGAAACCAGTATCACCACCAGCACTGTGTCATCATGTATTCCCTGAACTAGGTTTCCCTCTCAGGAGTCTATGGCTGTCCTTCATGGGGCTTCCAGATCTGGAATATATTCAACACATCTGTATTTTTTATCTTTAATCAAGTTAAGCAAAGACCCTAAAGGTAGAGCAGCGGGGCTGAGCTGCAATGATGGGCCAGATAAGGCTTCCCTTGTTTGTGCTGATTTGATTTGAGATTGAATTTCTTACCAGCAGTAAACAAGCTGGAGGGCACACTTGGCATGGAAAAAAAAAAAACTCCGTTGTCATGACGAGTCATGGAGATGGATCTGATGGCATTGTTTTGCACAACGCGTGGGACATCATCAACCAACATGTTGGCAGGAAAGAACAATATGTGGTTCTTTCCTTTCTTCCGCTCGGTTGTGCATTTTTATGATGATTGCTCCTTTTCCATGTTGCCAAAAGTGGGGGGCCTAGATCATGTTGGCTATCTGGTAGTCATTTATGCGAGTTACAGTGTACAGTGTGTTCAATGTGGGTGACATTTACCCTAATTGTTGCTGAGGAACAAGCTTTTCCATATGGGACAACATTCTCCTCATGTTGAAATGACCGCACGGTTTTTGCTGCCTGAATATGCACTGACATTTTGTATTCCAGCTGATACAAGTAGCCCAACACGACCAATTATTTCAGCTCCCAAGGTCATTTTGCTCTTCAATCCAGAAATATCAAGACACATTTAACAAGCGCTGCAGCAAGTTTTGAGCTTAATAAATCATTCTAATAGTGCACATTGATAGTCGGGATCTTTTTAGTGGCTTTCATGCAGCTTTAAGCCAAATATCCGGGCTAATCATATTTGATCCAGGGATCTCCACATCACACGTTCTCTGGCGTGTGAAGAAATGATCATGAATATCGCCATGTTGAAGTTACTCAGGTGTGTTTGTTCTGCGTGTAACAGCACCTGCAGGTCATATGCACGCCCATCAGACAGGCTCACATGCAGACAATAACACAGTCACACACAGACGTGCATGCATGTACATACAAATCCTCCACACACACACACACACATACAAAAACACTGCCTACATCTCCTTTTCATACTACGTGGGAACACCCACATGTGATGTTTTATCAGACTCTTTGTTTAGAAACCCAAACTTTGATAGGTATACTTTCAGTTTCGTATAGCACCACTTCCCACACACACCTGGTTGCTGATGAAATTCTACACTAAAAGAAAGAGATTATAGGCCTCAGAGGTCTGAGGTAACTACAAACGTTTGGCCAAATATATAATTCTGGATCCAATGCATTTTCTCCACGGGGAAAATACATTCACATAATCATTCCTGTTACAGTCTGTCACAGCGTTTACAACTTTGTCATTTCTACCTGCATGTTTTTCTCTTAAATGGGACATGAACTGCTGAATTCTGCTGCTGTTTTCTATCCCAAATTTTCCCTCCCAAATCCCAAAGTCATCCCAAATAATTTTGCAAACCAAAGCTAACACTGCAGTGCACATTAAATATCCAGCTGACTGTTCTATAAGGGGCTTTGCCTAATAAATTTACAACTGGAATCATTCTTGCTTCTGAGCCATAAAAAAAATAGCTTGTTAGCTGGTTGCAATGTCAGATTCTTTGACTGAACTGTCATCTTTGTTCAAGGAATCACTACAACTTGTAATTCATTCATGCAACTGGTCGTCATGGGAGGCTAAGAACTTTTTTTTTTTTTAATTACACTGATTCTTTCTTTTGTCTTATACAAACAGATGTCCAAGTATCAAAATATTTTGAGGGAACTGGGAAACCTCCATTAATTTCTCCAGTAGATGAAAAAGTGTTTCATCAGGACATCGAGAAAATGCTAACAAATACAACAAAACATTATTTCTGCAGCTTGTCCTAAACAGAGAGAGAGAGAAATGAAAAACTGCCTTCATTTTTTCTACAGATACCGATGCATCAAGCCCAAACCAAATTTTCAAAGGTCGTGTCAGAGGTCAGGCTGTGAGTCATTCCAGAGACGTCTGGCCTGCAGCCACCAGTGTCCTGCCCAGAGGTCAAAGCCCCGGCCCGTCGCTGCTGCAGGTCGCTGGTGGCCGCAGTCACCCCAAACCCTCCCAGAAAATCAAAATTGACGTTTGAGTGCAAAGTGCATATGAACTGCTTTGGCTTTGTTTTTTGGAGCACTCATATCCATTGATTCCACTTTTGCTGACTCCTGCCACTGGCATTGCTAAGTACTTTTAATCTGATTAGGCTTTTTGTAAATTCTCTTTATTGTCAATAACGTTTTAAAGGATTTAAAGAACAAACAAGCCTGGGGACTCCTCATCGCAACAATAACAACAGATTCTAGGAAAAGGCTTTTAATTGATTTAATTGATACCTCATCCATAAAAAAATATACAGTGTACTCTCTGAAAAGATATTGACCTCTTTTCTCAGAAGACCGAGCCCAAATTTAACTCTCCACTTTGATATTCCAGAAGATTCAGTTTGCGTTTTGTCTCCCAGTAACCTCCCATGTCCTTTTGTTTAAGATAAACCCAACCATTTCGTCCCGGGCCATGCCAGTATTTAGATAAGTCGGTTTTCAGTGTTTCCTCGTCCTTTGTGTTTGGTATTACATTGAGAGTGTTTAGTTTGAGCATTTGTAATGTGGTCAGCGCTCACACGAGAGCCATGTCCAATAGAGAGCGCGTGATTGATGTTCGTGAGCATCTGAATTTAACCAGCTTCTACAGTTTGCAAATATAGACCGAAGGAGAACGTCTGCATCTGTCTGTTTGTGTGTCTGTCCAAGATGTATGTGTCTCCTCAGTTCTAGGAAATCATTTATCACTGCCTCTCTTTTTTTTCTTGCCGTTTGAAAAAAAAAATTAAAAAATCATATACATCCGCCTGTGTTTGTATATTTGTATTGGGAGAAACTCGGGAATGGCCGAGGTCTGGATGGATAGGCTGACAGACGGACGAACATGCCAGAATGTGACCAGAAAAGAGAGGAAGGCACGGATAAAAACAAGGGAGGACAAGAAGAGGAAAAGACAGAGAGAAGGAATGGTGGAGAGAGCGGAGCGAGGCCGGGCCCTGACCTGACCACACTGACACACTCGGGTCTCTCTCTCCCTGCCAGCTGTGCACTGTGGTTGAGCCGGAGAGGACACACTCACACACACATATACTTATCTACGCATGCTGGCGATGAGGACATACTTGGCCTCTGTGTCTATGTGTGTGTGTGTGTGTGTGTGTGTGTTTGGGTGTGTGTATAGGCGTATGTGACAGCCTATCCATGCATGCAAAAGAGAGTGTGAATATGACCAAAAATCCTCGCGTCTGTGTTTGTTTTCCTTCCAGCCTTTGTGCGTCTGTGTACTTGTCTCCGAACCTGTGTGTGTGTGTGTGTGTGTGTGTGTGTACGTATATTTACACGTCTGCCGGAGTGCACCGGTGCTCATTTCCATCTGTTTTTCTTGCTAAGCAGCTTGAGTGGGCAGGATATCAGAGTGTAAAATGTCCTCGTGTAGCACTCCATCATTTCGGCCTCTTCGCCTTGTCTCCACATGTGCGTCACGTCTGTGAGCCATTAGCGACATTCAGCCCAAACTGAGTAATTAGGAGTAAGTGCTCAAAGGTGCAACAGTTAGACCCCCTCCCCTCAACCCCCCCAAAAGGATATCTTCCCACAATGCTTTGCTGCATTCTGAGGCCGCCATTCCCACCGCCGGAGCCTGACTGTTGCCCAACAGGCACGTCTCCCCAAATAGAAACGGCGCTGCTAACAGGCAGTGTGGGCACCCTGTGTTTTCGGAGCAGGCCAGGCTACTGCTGACTGGCCCTCCGAGCGGTTATTTTTACAGAGTGTGGAGTTCCGTTGGACTGGCAGGGGAGCGAGGTGCAGGAAATGCAACATGGTCAAAGAGTCAAGGAGGGGAAAGTTCCCTCTTAACACAGCAGTTTGTCTTATGTGTGTGTCACTGTAGGCGTGTGTGTGTGTGTGTGTGTGTGTGTGTGTGTGTGTGTGTGTGTTTATGTCTGTGCATGTCTGCGGTGTGCATCTACTTTGTATCCAAAACGCGGGTGGGCCTTTACAGCGCGTACATTCTGCCGATGCCAGTGTTTAGGTGAGGGGAACTGTCCGTTTGTTTGTTTGCGCGAGTGTTTGTGTGTGTTTCTCTCCATTTCTAGGAAACAGGCTTTCCTTGGCACAGCAGGCAGCCAGCAATCTGTATAACCTCTGCAACCCCCGCCCACCACTACCGCCATCAGCACCTCCTCCACCCTTCCTCGCCCTCCAGGAGAGAAGCTGGGAATCGATACTGCACAGTCTGCGGGAGTGAGCGTGCCAGCATCCGGGAGCTGAGGTTTGGGCATGGAACATCAGTCAGATATGCACGCGCGGGAGCACATAAACACGCAAAACACCCAGGCACACACTGCGCACACATGTCCAGGTCCGTGCGCCCGTGGACGTGGGGACTTCCCACACGAGCTCATGACATCTTAATTCAGAGGCACCCAACGCAAAGTCGAACACACTGCAGGGAAAAGCGGAATGGAAAAAACTCGATCGCTCCAGCTGAGGTCAGCTCTGGAGACAAAACCCTCATTGAGTAAAGTAAAAACCTGAAATATGTGCCTTAATCGCTGTCCTCCCTCTGCCCTCCAGAGATACGTGCTCCTGCCCGAGTCAGACAAAGGGCGAGGAGAAACCAACGCAAACGGATTTGCATGTGCTCACAGTTTACTCTTGAGCGACCGCAAATGTAGCGTGGAAAATGGATTCAAATAATCGTAGGTGCAATCTAATTAAGATAACACTTTATATGTTCTTTCTAATCAGCTATACATACAAACAAGCCTGCCCTGCTATGCATAGATTTTATGGATAAACACGCATACACACACGCGTGCGCGCAAACACACACAAACACAAACACACTGAGGCCACCATAAATTACAGTCATCCCATCTGGGAGCATTAAGAAGCTGTTAATGAATAGGGTGCTGGAGCAGCAGCCACAAGTGGAGCAAGGGAGATGGAGGAGGGGAGGAAGGGGAGGGAGGGGAGGG
>OMKZ01050858.1:0-11396 GCA_900302535.1 Neoniphon sammara | reverse complement strand
CTTTTCATTGCCATCTAAAAGGTTAACAAGCAGCCAATAAAGCCTGGGGCAAACCCACTATTCTCATTTAGATGCAGTCAGTCTTAGCTGCACACAGAGACAAATACTGTGAATCAGCTCTTACACATTTGGCCCGCTGTCAGTCTATCAGTCAATCTATTCTCATCACAAGCAATGCTAATTATTCTCATCTTGTTTCAGAGCAATATTTCCGAGACTTGGAACTCTGCAATCAATTATAGGTTTTTATCTATAGATATGTCATCATACCATTGGGAATCATGCAGATGACAGTGTTTATTGCAGCAGCGGGCATACATGCCCCTGCGTTTCTCCACTTTGCACTTCTGCGGCTGACTCAGATGGTGGGCAGGATTCCTGTGGTAAAAAGTGAGCGTGGACGGTGGGGGTGTTTCTAAGAGACACAGCCCATTGATTTCCATGTGGATGGATGAATAGATCAAATGCTTTTGCTTTTTCTCCTCAATTCCCCCAGCGTCCATGAAGGCCAAGGCCAATCAAATAGCCACCAATTGTTTTGGTTTTGCAGTGAAATAGTGGGCCAAGTGGGAGCAGGTTTTATATTAATCAGAGAGACAAATGGGAGAGGGCAAGAGGGAGGCATCTTGGGAGAGAAATTCTGCAGTTATAAAGAGAGGGCGGAAGGAAAACCCAACAAAATGTAAGGAACAAAGACGAGGAGTAAATATTAAATAACAGCACATAGCATGATAAAGGCTGAGGTTTTAATGTAAAGGACAAACCCCCATAGTATAGTAAGAGATGCTTGCATTGCAGGTTGTGAGCAATCGCTTAGAGAAATGAAGAATGGTGGATTTAGAAAAGAGATGAATAGAGAATACATATGCACTGATGTACAAAAGAAAAAAGAAAGCACAGGAGGAGGAAGCAGAAAGAAAGCTGGATATCACATGAAGACTTGCAATTTGTCCTTCCGCCAGCTACAACAGCACTACGAGGAGATAAAATCAGACAGCTTTGCTTGTTATGATGATGATGTAATGACATCTATCCATCATTTACCATGCATCTTCACAGCTTACAGAAGTGTCAGTCACTCTGTCCTTCTCACATCCCACCAGTAGCAAAAGACTGGCCAGAAAGGAAAATCAATTATCTACCAGTCCTCTTTCCTTAATGCTCTTGACCCTGTTGCTTTTTAGCATTTACCATGAATATGAAATTCATGGTGTAGATTACATTCCTGATTACAGAACTGCCGTCTTCCTTTTGCACTGTGAATAGTAGGTAGATGTAATCGGGGTCCTGTGGCAAAGGGGCCCTTATTTAGTTTGTGAGTGAAGATAGCAACAGGGAAATGAAAAACCCTGTCTCATTTCCTGTCTGCTACAGCAGCCATGAGGTTTCAAAGCACAAAATGTTCCTCTGGTGATACATATCGCTCAGCCCTCAGATTCCAACCGTAAACCGAACACAAAATTACTTTTTTCACTTTCACCAAAGGCCACCAATGGAGGTCTATGCTGCGGAGGGCGTAGGAGGAGCCCATTATGCAAGGAGCCATGCACTTCACAGCTTTCTTTTGTCCTCAGCAAACAGCCCAGGCCTGGAAACCTGGTTCACCAGGGTCACATTGATAGCCAAGACTCCACGACTAATTAGTCCAGAGGAAATAAAATAGCATTCATTACATTTTATATCCTGTCTGCAACAGATACAGGCTTCATAAATATTGTAACGTTGAGATACCCAGACACCAGACGGTTATTAAAAATGAAAGGAATGGTTGACCTCCACAACACACCATATATTTCCTCACATTGCACTTTGTATTGTGTCTCCATGAGGCCTCCCAGGGAAGAGAGGGACGAGTGAGATCCCTCACTCCTCATTTTCCCTGACTGAAACAAGTGTTGATTGCCCTGAACCTGAGTAGAGCCACTGGAGAAAAAGGCCAGCGATTAAGGCTGACAAGTCAGCCCCCTTGTGAGAAAAACATGTTACAAACATACAGCAGTGTCACAGTAGACTCTGGGCAGAGGAGGCAATGCCAAATCACTGATTTTCTGAAATCTACCCTGTTTTGTATTGCAGTAGGCTATTTCTGATATTGAAGGGGCAGGGACATAGCCATTGTGTTAATGTCATACTCGAAGTCAGTCGCTCCACCTCCTTCTGAGTGACAGGTGGATAAATGACTGAGAATAATGGAGAATAACTGAAAATCAATAAGGGCAAATGGAATTCAAAAATATAGTGACACATAAATCTGGAGTAGCTCAAATGCCTATCTAACAAAAAACAAGGGAGGGAGAAGCACCTAACAATGGTTTCATTTAAAACAGATTTAATGTATTGTAATGCAATTCTGTAACATCTGAAAGTCCCTAATTATTTGATTAGCCAGCAGAGGCTGCCATCCAATTACCATTTTGCTATTTAAATCAATGGCAAAGATAAGAATTACTGGGAAATGTTGTGAACTACAACATTATGTAGCATAGGTGTCTATAGTTCTGTTTAGTACTGAGAGTGGGCATACAGACAAGTGGCTCTGAGATGCCAGAACTTGCTGTCGAGCCTCCTGGAGACGTTGTGGGCCTAATTCAATTCTGTGCTGGGAGCTGCCCACGTTATAATTTCAGTGACATACCTGCTGGCACCCTTTCACTCTGGTATCCAGTCTAGGTTTTTACCATAGGTGTTGTCCCACAGTAGCACAAGGAACAGTCACATCATATCCTGTTAACTCATAAAAATATATAGTTCTGTACAGGTGGCTGAAAAAGGTCAAGAAAAGGCTGTGTCATATGTCATTGCACATGACTGTTGTCAAATCCCAGTGGCCTATGGTCAGGACTTAACCTTGTGTTTCACATGTAAGGGTCAGTATCAGTATTGCACCTGCAAGATACTGCAACCTGCAACACAAATCAAGTAAGTTCATGTCTCATTAAAATTGTGCTTCTCTTTTTGACTCATCTGGCAGAGCAGAAACAGTGATGTTTTAGCACCTGGAAATGTGCTGAATAAAATCACAACAGACTTTGACTTGAACTTAAAATACCCCTACGCTGTTGCTGTTCTACGCTTTGCCTTCAGTCCAATCCTCGTCAGGATTCAGGCAGGTGAAGCAGAGATGAGGAGCAGCACAAGCAAATTGAGTTTTCCACAGCATACATGGAGGTATACAGTAGCAGTCTGTTTGTCCCTGTAAATCCCATTGATCCTTCACAAAATCCAGTCTCGACCAGAGAGGGTTCTGTCTGGAGCCCGAGGCGAGCCCTGACAGGTGGTGCCATCCTGGGTATTGGCAAGGTGACTGTCTGCCATAGAGGGACGGGGGGTAACTCAGAAAAATATTGTTTTAGAGATCAACAACCTGCACACTGAACTCTGTACTAGTCTTTGTCTCTCTCCATCTTTTTCTCTCTCTTTCTGTCTCACTCTACTCATACCCTGGCATGATGCCTTACTATCATACATTTTCATTACTGCATCATTTCATTCCAACATAAATCAGAGCAGCCGTAGCCCGGGTACCCAACGTATAAATGTGTTTTGAGGGAGAGCTTGTGGAGAGGAAATCAAATCTCGCAAAGATACCATATTCACGTGAATATAAAAAAAAAAAGAGTTAAAGGACATATTTGTAAATCACAGCTTCTACAGTCCATTTATGTAAAGCTCTGAATGTCATTACAGGACAAAAAGGTTTATTGTGACAGAAACATCAAGCTGACTTGCACCAGCAGGGTTCTCTGTCTCTCTATCTCCAAAACTATGAAATGTACTTACTATTTGCAGCTACTTTAGACCAACTGCTTTGTTGTCTTCCTCTGTTTAACAAGTGATAAGACAGTCGGAGTTCCGCCTTAACAGATTCATACTGCTGTAGGACTTCGCGGCTGCTCGCCCTCAGTTCTCACTGCTGCGAGTTTACAGTATATGCATGTATGCACGCACGTGTAATGCATGTATGTGTGTCCAAGGATGTGTATGGATATTTGTGGGTCCAGTGTTGCAGAAATTTGGCAATCTCTGTGCAGTCAGCCACCATAACTGTGACTAGTGCAAGGGGAGGACTACTGGTTTAGCATCAGATGTGGTAACAGTGACACCCACAGGAGGAGAAATATACCTTCCTTTTGCCAGAGGGAAACAAACTCCCACCACCTTCACTGATTATACTGTGGGTGCAAGCAGTTCATAGAGACATATTGGGCAAGGGCAAAATAATAAAATATTAATGGTACCAATTTTTTATCCCTATCTTAAATGGGCCAGAAGAAAACTTTCTCAGCAAGCGTATTACAAATGATATGATATGCTGTGAACCTTGGCTGCATTATTCCTCAACACTGTGTGCATGTTTCTGTGCACAAAACAGTACTGTATGTTCTTTCATTTGGCATCTGTATAGCTCTTGCAAAGAAAATCCCCCGAGGATAATTCTTGTGATCGCTGTCATAAGTTTATACATCACAAAATACCTGGGGAGTTATTGGATTGATCATTCATATCAATACATAAATTTGCTTAAAAGGGAACAAAAAGTTCAGTGCAACACATGAGACGTGTGATTGCTTGAGTTATGCTGAAGCTCGTGCCCTTAAATGTGTTAAGCACGATCCTGAAAAGCTGTAGGCTCTGTGGATGGTCTGGAGGAAGAAAAAAAACTGTTCTAATAAAAATTTGGCTGTTGCTGCATGATGTGGGCACTGTTCTTACTAGAATTTACCTCCTTCTTTACTTTTGAATTTCAGCTCACGCATCAGACCCAGCCAACCTCAAAATTTCTTTTATCAGCATATATAGTACAATATCATCATGCTTTGTCTTTACAACAGTGAGATTATTACTAATGTTATTGTATTCTCCACAGAAGGCAGCGAATCATCCGGGGAGCCAGAGATCACATCCAAAATAAACTGCTAATTAATTTGGTCTATCTGTCATCGCCATGAATGCACTATGGGACTGTAGAGAATCTGCTCTTATTTGTTGTTGTATTTAAGACATTAATAAAAAAGACCTGGCATAGGATTATGCATGTAACAGCAAAAGGAAAATGAATCAAAGCAAGTCAAGCATCACTCTGACTTGCAATGGACAAAGTACACTGTCCTCCATCCAGAAATGGCATAGCAGCAGTCAGATACAGCAGTATACAGTCGCCTATTTTGTATACTTCAGTGAAAATGTTTAGGTCATTATTGATTAAACAATGATTATTGCTATGATTGTTACCATCAGATCAAAATAACAGCAATTCTGAGGTATATGTCCTTAAAGAAATGCTTCTGCAGAATTTTAACTGCATGGTTGGAAGTACATTCAGATTAGCTGGCTAAATGGTCATCTTGCTTGTTGAGTCAGGGTGGCAAAATTAGTAACTATGGTGATGAGCCAAGGCCTAGTGTTTCCTCAGTGGAGTCACACTGAGACATTTGGCCAAAGTGCTTAAACTCAGTTCCAGCTGTTTCAGTCCACAGTGGAAAGGATGCTACTCACGCCCAGAGGCTACCATATTACCACAGTATGCATATTTGCAAAACAAGAAAGACTGTAAATTAATATACTGCCATGTGGATATGTCCTAGTGTATATGTTTTGTGTGCTATTGTCTTATGTACTTGTACTGTCCCAGTGCTATTTCATATTAATTCTAACATGTATATATTTGACGTTATCTTGTTTATTGTGCTCATTGTATTAGTGAGTAATATTAGTTTCCCTTGTTTTTAAAGATTAACCTGTTTGCATGTGCCAAGGACCATTTCATCAAACACTGATCCAGCAGGACAAATATCTATCAAGTATGCATTCTTGGTTCTCCGAGTGAATCTGACCTGAATGGCATTACAAATAACAGGAAAAATTATGCTAAACTATGTACAGCTGGGCTGCACTGTGGCCCTGTGTCTCCCCTCCTGTTTGATTTACTGTCTCTCAGCCTTAACATCTGGATGTTACTGTTGATGCCCCACTAAAGTGCACCTGTGTACAGCAAACAAGGGCAGGTTGGGGTAGGGGTTGCCCTCCTATCTCTATCCCCATCTCTCCTGGTGGGGTAGCACCAACTGAAAGGCTGTGGTCATGCCCCTTACTCTGCTCCCACCACAGACAGCAGCACCACCTGGGGAGAGAGTGAGCCTGTTCCATCTGCAGGTCCCCTGCAGCACTAAAGCCTATTTATCCGTGTAGAATCACTTTCTCACACGTACAAAGAAAAACAGGCGCACACCAAAGCAAACAACACATCATGGCCTTAATCAAATTTCAGATCAGAACATTTTGTAAATTAAATCAAAATCTGTGCAGTATTTCTCGAGCAAATCTGCAGTTTTTAATCAAACCTGATAAAAAGCAACCAGAGCATTCTTTGCAAGAGCAAATTAATGGTGTCACATATGCAAATGTTGCTTGATAAGTCTCTTTGTTCCATGCAGCCATTTTCAGAATATGATTTATGTATGGATAACCATAATGCATGTGATACAGAAAATATGGGAAAAAAATGTGTTTGTGGATAGATTTTTTTTTTTTTTTTTGGCAGTGTGAGTGTCTATCCTAAAAGTTCAACATAACCCTGAAAAGGTCTTGTCCTTTTGGTCTTGCTCCACTGTGCCAGCCACCAATTAAATGTGAGGTGACAGGAACAGATATTAAATATGCATTGCTTCAGACTGAGTAGGGCATATGTGAACACATTCTTCTT
Source organism: Neoniphon sammara (assembly GCA_900302535.1). Classification (NCBI taxonomy): domain Eukaryota; kingdom Metazoa; phylum Chordata; class Actinopteri; order Holocentriformes; family Holocentridae; genus Neoniphon; species Neoniphon sammara. The sequence goes on along the minus strand of OMKZ01050858.1, from coordinate 4,693 downwards.
AATGTTTTAAAGTAAAGTAAACTAACATGCGTGCTGGAAAATGTGTTCCGATTTTCTGCAGTGTGAACTCTTGCCAACTCCTGTCACGCACACTTAGTTTCCCCCTCTATCTTGTATAAACATTCACTTTGTCTTCCTCACAGTCCCTCTTCATATCTCCACAACACATGTACATACACGCAAACACACACACACACACACACACACACACACACACACACACACATACACACATACAAATACACACAAATAGGCTGGTAGTGGAACATGAGACAGTTAAGTCCAAAACTAAAACATAAGTCATGACATAGAGCAGAGAACCCTTGCAAGGGAACAAAATACGTTTTCTTAATAAAAACAGTGTTAACAAAAAGCCACTACATTAAAACTTATAAAAGATGCACTAACAAAAGAACGTAGCCCGCATTAAATTAGGTTACAGGTAATATTTGCCTTCACCTCTCCGGTTTGCTCCAAAGCCTTTCTAAGCAGTTTGTTTCGGAGAAAAAGCACACAGAGACACAGACTGTAGCGACATGAAATTAATTACAGTGCTGCGTGTTCACCCAGTGGGGTACAAACATTGAAAAGCTGACAGTACTGCTCCCCCCTCCACACACACACACACACACACACACACACACACACAGAGGGAGAGAGCTCAATTATTAAAGGGGCATTTCACTATTTCACTCTCACTCAAACATCCACACCACTAAGTCCCTGTCTGGATTGGCTCTCCTTAAAAATATTAAATGGTTTTCCTACAAAATTTTAATAAGACATTTTTTTTTAAATCAAAAATTAAAATACTGCTCTAACACTCCTTGAAATGTAATCCAACCTGTCAACTTGACAACTTCATTTCCCCCACTATATCCCTCAGGTATGGGGAAAGGTGTGCTTTACAAAAAAAAAAAAAAAGATCCAAGGTAATAGCCATCACACATCTATCCTGCATCTATCCTTCATTAGTATTGCAGTGACTCTCTTGAGAAAGTGAACTTTCCAAATTCTTTTTGGGTCTAATTTATGGTTGCGTGCAGTACATACATCAGGAAACAAACCCTCTACAATTCTTACATCTGTGCACATTTCAAGCTGTAATCAACACACGCATTCAGTATACTGCAATAACTGCAAGAATGAAAATAAATTTAGACTCATTAAAAGGACTCTTCCTATTCATCCTCCAACCGAATAAAATTATGCAAAACTGCTTATGCTGTAGTTTTGGAATGTACGGGATGATGAACGTGATAAATCAGCTTTGATTTTTGTTAATGAACCCTGGTGAGTCAAGCCTCCCATTTTAATGTGTTGCCCTGTGCGACTATGTGAGTATCGCTCTCTGATAAGCAGGACCATCCTGTGGGAGAACACTCAGCAAAGCACTGACATTTGACATTGACACCGACATTGTGCTGCACAGCGTATACAAAAACCCTCAGTGATGGTAAAATGCACAAAATGAAAGAATTTTTTTTCATACAAAGTGAATTTTATTTTCAGTTGACAAAATACAAAAAAAAACACATATTATTTAAATAACATACTTATTTTAAAAACAAAATTGGACAATGATCTACTGATGAGTTTTGTCGTTTCCAGATTCTTCAGAAGTTAATCGAACAACTTACTGTCTTAAGTCAATATAGACACTTAATGTGTATGCTGAGATGCTTTCATGCTTTCATCTCCAGTCGCTCCAGGTATATCTACATGAAAATGAACATCATCAAGCAAAACACAGAGGATACTTATTGGTGTTTACACAGGCACACTGTGAGGTGAGGAGAGAGAAAACAATCAGGTCCTTTTTGAGTTATTCCTGTCTTTGCCACTGATGCTCCAGTGGCTCAGTCTCATTTGGAATGACAGCCTCTCTTACCTGCATGGCAAATCTGTTGTATTCCTGAGATTAAAATAAGTACAGCATTACACTGGAAATGATTATATCATTGGCTTTGTTTTGTGTGATCATCAAATGCAATTCAGGAGTGTGACAATCAAATTAGGGGAAATGAGAGCTGACTCGCTGTTCAATTAAAATCAGGCTCCAGTTGTTCTGAAAGGGCTGCTTGTCAATGTAATTGAATTGTATCACTAGGAAATCATGCATGGAAATGATCACCTTGCAAAGTAGTTCTTTTACCTTCTCAAATTCTCAAACCATGGACATTACAAGCAGTAACTTTGCTAACCTTTTGGAATGGAAAGTGGCACAAAGTGTTGGCAGGGCCTGCCAAACTCAACACTTTTGTTTGACACAATCTGTCTCTCAGCTCCACCCACACCACAAGCAAACAGCACTCTCCCACTAAGAGAAAACACAGGCTTCAGGCAGCATGTCTGCACTGAAAGAGAATTCCATCAAAATGAAAGGCCTTATTAGTTGTGTCAAATACTGATATTCACTGTGGCAAAGTGCAGAGAATACAGATACCATTACAGGAGCATACAGCAGACCATATCAACAGCTCTACAAAAAGGGCCCCAGACAATAAGTTGAGGGATGGTGCAATGGCAGGCATATGAAAGGCATCACAGATGACGTCTAATCTGTATTAAAAGACCTGGGCCGGCTGTAATCACCTCTCTGTCACTGTGCTAATGGAATCCAAAGGCAGATAACAGACACAAGAGAGAAAGGGGGGTCAAATACAGCACACCGCAAAAACCACAAAAAACACTCCTGATAACAGCAGCCAGACAAAAACATGAGGACAATCACGAAGACCCAGACAGAGCGGACTGAAAGGATAGCAGAAGGCAACTGTCAAAGACAGGCTAGGGTATATGATTATGTATTCCCCTGTGTTCATAAAAAAGGAATTTAAATCAATTTAAAAGAGCGAACACCATTAAATATTGACACTCTCCTCCTTCTGCTTGCCTGCTAACCCTTCCTCCTCCTTGGTTTGGCAGTCACAGAGCTGATGTTGATCTTAATTAAACCACTAATTACTATGACTGTGAAAGTGACACTGTGGGAAAGGAGAACACAGGAAAGAGGCTGAACCCAGAAGACAGGGAAGTAAAACAATGCATGGGTGGGTTAGTGGACAGCACTAAGGGAAAACCAATTAGTTCCTGTTTAGCAAACAAGTTGAAATCCCACTTGTGGGCCCCACTATTGTCAGTGAAAATTATGAGCACCCATTTTAACTGACTATGCACAATAATAACTATAAACATGATGACTAAATAATAAAATGAAAAAATCTTTATTTATTGACTGGTGGACATTGAATCATTGAAGCCGTTCTACCCAGATTTATGGTTAAATTTGGCTTTTACCTTTTTTAGATAAATAGAAGTGTGCAGATTTATAGCGTTCAAGGTATCAATACTTTACCCACAAGGATCTGTTTCCTATAACCAAAATCTTCTATTCACGAGCTAGCCTAAGGTAATACTAACTCACAAGCTAACACAAGCCAACTACAGTCAGCATTGCTATTAAGATGTTTAGTTATACTGATAAAGTGACACATCATTGCGCCAATTAGCACAACACTTTGCTCACAGACGAGTTATGCACGGGTTTTCTTGGGATGAAGCCCAGAGATTCCCCTGCGTTTTCTCCAGAAGTACAAAGTAGCAATCAGAAGAAGAGCCAACTTGTGGTTCATGTTGAAGGAGCACTGTTTAAACAAAATCACCCTATTTATACGAAAATTATTTCCTTTGAACAGCATTTTTCAGCAGGTTTGAACATGATATGTCATTTAATTTTTCATATATGGTGGCAATAAATTACTTAAATGTATTTATTTATTTATTTATTTTTATTTTATTAAATATTTAAAGTGCAAGATCACAGAAGGTCATGTTATATGTTATAACACTTCACATAAGCTAAAGGTTTAAAATAGACTTCTGTTTCCTCTGTGTCCAGGTGCAATGTCCAAAAGTAACAGCAAAAATCTGGCCAGAGTGACACCTACTAAGTGACTCAACAACACAGTGACAAAATCACCCCCTATGTAAGTCTAATGTGCAATCATGTTGGAAAACGGAAAATAAGAGAGTTTTGCACGAAAAATGCAATGCACATAAAGAAAAAGAGATATGCAACAAAAATTTCTGGCGAAGGTATTGCGGCCAGTGTTACCAAATCTTGACACTGCTCTGTGTATTTTCTCTACTATGCCAGTGACCAATGCAAGAGGAGAGCAGTCGTTTTCATAACTTGGTTTAGTTAAAAATAGACTGTGCTCAAAAATACACCAGGAGCGACTGAGCCATCAAACACTGATGTCCATCGAAAGTGACATTCTTTGGGGATTGGACTTTAAAGACACTGTCAAGGAATTCTCAGCCAAGAAAACAAGACACTTCTTAAGGTAGGAAAATGGTTATTTTTGTGCTTTATTTTTATCTTTTTCTGTATCTTAGAATTATGCTGTCCACAATATAGCCTACCTCTCTAAAATAATCTGAATTTTGTATCGTGTCATCACATTGTTAGTTTAATGTGCACTGGTTGCTGTTCATTTTCTGCGGTGCTGAAAGTGCTTGATTATGTCTAATGTGCAAACTCCACTGCTGAAAACATATACTGTAGTTGTTTCACTGGTCAGTGTTTTTTTAGTAATCGAGGTACAGGGTGACATTCTCAAGTGGATGTTTGTGCTCTGGGGGTTTATGCACTGTTAGAGGTGAATTATTAAATGCAGTGTTGATATTA
>OMKZ01050857.1:0-10000 GCA_900302535.1 Neoniphon sammara | reverse complement strand
TGTGATTGTGTGATTCTAGTAAATTAACTCTTGTTGGTACAGCCAATTCCTCATTAGATAAGGTAACAGTGACATTAGATGGTATGAACACAACACACTAGTCAACATTTGCTGTTACTGTCTTCATCCCTCCACTCCCATGGGATTATATGGGAGAAGGAGGGAGGTTCAATGTGTGTGTGTGCGTGTGCGCGTGTGTGCATGTGTGTGTGTGTCTGAATGCATGTACCTGTGTGCATATGGTTGTATGTGCATGTACATTTGAATTCATGTGTGTGTCTGTGTCTGTGTGTGCATGCGTGTGTCTGGCTCCTCCTGAGGGAAATTAGCTCTCTACCCAGCCATGTCTCCAGGTTCATCCATGATGTTTCTCCTCTGGCCCGGCCACTCCCATTCCCATCAGGCCATACTACTGCTAATTGCTAAATACATTGACTGTTGTTTGAGATACTGCCAACAGTCTCTATAGAAATGATTGGCGTTCTGGTTAATTGGTAAACAATGCTCAGATATGGGCCTGTATGCAGCTGTATTGTCTCTAAGACTGGAAGGGGCCAGTCTCTAGTTGAAATAATCACATAGACTTCACTTCAGCCTATAATAGTGGAATGATATATTCTTTTAGGGACATAAATAATATGATTCTATTAATGATATAGTAATACATTAATAAATACACAGCCAAAATAATTATGTATATTTCAATAAAAAAACTACACATGAATTATTTATTTATTTATTTATTTTTTATTTATTCATTTCATTTGACCAGTTAGGCAGCTTTCCACTCATTGTACATAGTTGATGAATAGTTTGGCATTCTCATTTGGTAATATAGTGCACTGTTCCTTGTGCAAACCTTTAGCAGATCTGGGCCTAAGAAGTGCTATGGGTTGACTGAATGAATCTGTGGCTCTTTCCCCTTCACCAGCGTTGCTATCTGAGAGCTCAAGAAGCACAGTGCCAAGTGCCTCTCTTGTTACTGCTCCATGGACTTCAGTCAGTCATTTGTCTAAGGTCTAAAAGGAGTGCTGTTGGAAGTAACTAGTGAAACCTCAGCAGTGGAAAGCACAGTGGAGGTTTCAGCACCCTGGAGAGAGAACGACAGCAGGCTGAATGAAAGCAATGAGAGGAAAAATAAGAGAGCAAGATAAATGGTGCAAAGGAAAAGGAAAGGAGAGTGAGAGCAATGATTGGAAAAGAGAAAATAGGTGCAGGTGTGAGCAGGTGCATACAACATGTAGGTAGTTAACAATGAACTCAAGTCCATTGTCTACACTCCCAAAGGACAGATGAATGTCCTCCAATATCCTCACCCTGCAAGATTTTGTTTATGTAAAAATCAAGCTCTTGTCAGCCTACAGCTCAAATTAGAGCTGCACCAGAGAAAAGCATTCCTCCTGATGTAGCTTAGAGGCTGTAGATTTGCTTGATTTTTCCAAAAGAAACTTCAGGTGTCAGGTTTGGACTGTGGTGAGAAATCTCCATATAGGAAGTGAAGACTTGAACCTTAAAGGAAAACTCCCCCTTAAGACCCACTGTCATCAATTTGTGATGTCCAGTGCTTTTCAGGAGTTATATTTTGTGAAGTGTTGTAATTTACTTCTTTGGGATTTTCCTTTAGTGATTTCCCATGTTTCCCAGGCATTAATTTTGTGTCTTGTGGCTGGTCTTTTGAGGTTGCTTAGGGGCCAGCGCCAAAACCAGATGGTTTCCATTGACAGTTGATCAATTTCTGCAATCAAAACCCACGGTAGCTGCATTGGAAATATCCTAATGTGCCAGTTATCCATATAATAAGGAAAATAAAAACAAAAAACTACATTATCAGCCTAGAAAGGCAAGGTTTGTATATGCTTTAAGAGTGAAATACCAACTGTCTCCTAAGCAGCCAGCCATCTGTCCAGAGAAAATTATTTTCTTCTCACTTAGTTATGATTTTCTAAAGCATGTAAATTTCAAGTGAATTTCACTGACATTAATGTGTATAGAAGTCCTAAAAATTCTCTCACTGCCATTTGGGCCCACCGATGTGAAGTTGCCTGGAGCAGTTTTAGTGTATTTTTCCATAGAAAAATGTGCTTTCTGTAATCTTTGTTTAAAACAGAGCAGCATATTCATGAACAAACACCCAAACAGTTGTCAGCCCTCAAAATGTCTCAGTGTAAGAGAAAGTTTTCAGCCTCAACACATGTATGAGCCATCTGTTTCTCAGTGAATGTAGTTCTGCTTCCCTCATTGTGCCAATACTCACTGTCAGTGGCACTGTGACCAACAACTGTCTCTCATAATGAAAACAGTGATGCCTCTGTATACAGTATACTGGCAGCACAGATCATAGTGGTGAGCCTGTAGCACATGGTCTAAGAAAGAAACAAAGAAAAAAGAAAGAAAGGAGGAAAGAAAGAAAGAAAGAAAGAAGTGGCACCATTCAGACTGTACCATGAGGAGCTCTTCTGTGTGTCCAGATGCAGGTGTGTGTTTGGTATCCTAGGCAGTGTTGTCTTTGTGTCTGTATGAGAGACTGCTGGTCAGGATAAGGACACACACACACACACACACACACACACACACACACACACACACAAACTGAAATTTTACTGCAAGTACTGTGAAAGCAAAATTACCGGTGTGTACATTTATTTATAGCTACTTTTAGTAGAATCTGAGATGTGAATTTGGTGACCCTTTCAGTATCTTAGTGACAGTGCTATACATCACTGACCCAACGACAGTTCGCCATTGGTTCCCCCCTTCTGCAGACTGCAGGGAGGAGACAAACATGTATGCAGATGATGTCAAATAGTTATAATACAAACTGAGTAATGGAACTGGAATAAACTTTTAAGTATTTATTATTATTATTATTATTATTATTATTATTATTATTATTATTATTATTATTATTATTTTATTTATTTTAAGTATACTAAGTGTACTTGTATGAGCTCTAACAGTTAATATACTCAAAGTGCATTATTATTATTTTTTTTTTAATTTATAATATATTAAGTTTCAATTAAATGGTATTAAATATGTATTTAAAATGTACTCAGTGCACTTTAATGTACTCTTTTGGGACTCCTTAAATTGTAATATAATATACTTTAGTATACTTTTCAAATCATATTCCTCATTTACTTAAAATCAACTCTGAATGTGCTCAAATCATATTTTTAATTATCTTGCAGTGGAAAACAACAACAACAAATTTGAAAAACACAAGGAACATTTATGGTCCCACTTCAGAATATTGTATTTATGTGTACTTTACTGTATAGCATACTTTAATGTAAAATGATTAAAGTGTGCTTAAAGATGTTGCACTTGTTGTATACTTTTTGGTATTAACAAGTAATACACTTTTAATGAATACATTAAAGTACAACCTAAAACATATGAATGTGTTTATTGTAAGATTATTTAAATACAACTTTATTAAAGTATACTTTAAGACAGTCCATTAATTTTTTTTCATATTTAAATTTAGTACATAAGGTATTAATGTGCATTAAATGTACTTATTACAGTTCTTTTATATTTTAAGTACACTTAAGTGTATTTAATTTTTACCAGGGCAGTTTATTTGCAAACTGTTGTTGACTTTAAGTTTGCCCAATGCTAAAGTAATTGTGGTCCCTCTCACTTTGTAGAGGGTCATGCTTTGTAGAGATGACTGTTATACTTGGCGCATCTGCGCAAATGCTCCATGGATAAGTCTGTTACTCAGCCTGTTAAAATTTCTCTTCCACCAGAAAAACTTGTTGTTCTGGAAGAGTATTTGACCAATCACAACACAGTGTTCACGAAATTTCCATTTCTGCTCATCAGCCAGCTAGGCTTCGATTAATTTGGTATTCACTAGGAGTTATTTACGTGTCTGCACAGGGGATACGGAAATGAGGAAATGACCGGATATCTGCCTTATTTTGCTACTCCTATTCAGATCTTACCAAGTACACACTGTTAGGCAGGGCCTAACAGTAATAGCTCCCGTAATTTGGAAATTTCGGGAGCCAACATGTCTGGTTTAAGGGACTAAATCGATGGCAACAAAAAACATTTTTGTTGGCATATATTTTAGTTACGCTTAGGCTGAGCAGTTTTGAAAAAAGCAGTTTTGCAAAAAGTTTGGAAAAAAGCAGTTTTGAAAAGTTTGCAGTTTTGAAAAAAGCAGTTTTGCCTCACTTGTGGATTTTTAAGTTTGGGCAATGCTAACAAAAAGGTCTGGCTCAACCCATAATCATTCTGCTATAGGGGAAAACAAACATTCTGGCTTGTTTGTATTCCTTTAATGTGCAGAGGTGAAAATGATATCAAACATCTTCTCTCAGTCTGGCTAAGTCATAAAAAGGGTATTTTGCCCAAAACGTTGGAGTATTACTTTAAAATTTATTCTCTGGATGAGATTGGATGGATGAATGAAATGGCTGACATGAAAAAATCCTGAAAAACTCTTGGTGACGACAAATGAAAGCTATACAAACACTGAGTCTTAAACGGACACAGATAGAAGCAGACACACACACACACACACACACACACACACACACACAGGCACACACTGCCTCAGACAGAGAAAGAGGATGTGTCTGAATGTTGAAGACCTTCTTTCTTCTATCATTCTTGCCCTGTTCTCCGCACACACAGGCGTCTCTCTTCTCCTTCCTGCTGCAGTAGCCCTTCAATAGTTGACTGTCACTAAGACTGTATGATGACCAGATCTTATTGTCCTGGTACACACATGGGTGCACACGCAAACACACTCACCATTTGTCTCTACTCCTCACATAGTCTCTAAAGATGTAAAGCTGTGTGTGTGTGTGTGTGTGTGTGTTTGTGTGTGTATGTGTGTATATTAATAGGAGAGTACAGAGGACATTAGAGAATGCTTTTAGGGGTACTTCATCATATCATTGCCCAGTGAGGAGTTGTGTCTCCTTGTTTCTAGATGTAACAATGCTGGCCACTGGCGTTCATTGTTATAGTGCTGATCTCACTGTGAATGAGGACTACACTGCAAAATAATGACCCTCTTAACAGGTCTAGGATTTAGACTTTCAAGATTCAAGATTCAAGAGTTTTATTTGTCACATGCATAATTGTACAAGTACAACAGCAGTGAAATAAGAATGCAACAACTGTGGCAACTGTGCAAGTAGCAAACATAAGCTATATAGTAGTAAAAAAAAAAAAAAAAAAAAAAAAAAAAAAAAAAAAAAAAAAGATAAAATTAGATAAACATGAGGCAGCCCCTGATGCCCGGTACTGGGATTCAGGAGCTATCTGACCTCTAAAATATAAAAATAATAATACTGCATATTCATAAAATCTATATGTACATAATAAAAATAAGGCAAAAGAGAGAGAGAGAGAGAGAGAGAGAGAAAATTTGTTCAAAATAAGTGGGAAGTTGTAACCAATTTGCAGTGTGTAGGGGACCGTGGGCAAAAACCAAATACAACAGGTGGTAACAAGGTGCTGAGCTGCGAGATGCAGCGTGCAAATTTTAGTTCCATAAATTTATTTATTTATTTATTTAATCTATATTTTAATTAATTTTTACTCTGCTTTTTATCCTGCAAAGCACCATGCAGTGCTGCTAAACTTTCTTAATTCTATGTATAGTATTTTTTATTTTATTGTGAAGCACTTTGAATTGCCTTTGTGAATGAAATGTGCTATATAAATAAAACTAATTTGCCTTGCCCCTTTCTTTAATATGTCTTCATTACCCCCAAAAGCAATTTGTTGCAATTGACAATTTTGAAATGATTTGAAATGAAGTATCAAGATGATGTCACTTGATTAAAAAAATACTTGCACATATTATACATATAAACTGAGTGGAAATAAGTTGAATTATTTTAGTTCATTTGCAGATTGTTTTGAGAAAAAGAATATTTTAGGATAATACTATTAAATTACTTGTTAGGATGGGCATTTTTGCTGTGTTTAGGTTTGTATGTGTGTGTGTGTGTGTGTGTGTGTGTGTGTGTTTGTGCGTGAGCAAGAGAGAGACAGAGAAAGAGAAAGAAAGTGGGTGGGCATGGTGTTGAGGGGGTGGAAACATTGTGTGTGTGTGTGTGTGTGTGTGTGTGACAATGTTTTTACTGTGGGGGCATGCAGACAGATGGGCTGGACACTTGTATGTCCATGGTTGGACAGTCCTACTATTGTCCGGGCTATAGAGAACGCAGAGTGTTGTGGCGGCCCATTACACTGTAGTATCTATAAATCTGTCACCCTCACATGTCCTGCAGGCCAAACTCACTCTAGTTGTCACACTGACTCTTAGTTCAGCCTGGTGTGCCTCTTTTTCATTGACGTCATGCAAGGCTGTGTGTGTGTGTGTGTGTGTGTGTGTGTGTGTGTGTGTGTGTGTGTGTGTGTGTGTGTTTGTGATTCTTAAAGCGGTGGGATGAAAAGAACACCCAGGGCTGCAGGATGAGACAGGGTTGCATATGGCAGAGCACACTGCTTCACTGTTAACAGCTACCTTTGTCTCCCAGGCTCAGTGAGGGCCTGCATGGGCCTGACATGCTCTGACTATGGGGCCAAGCTCGTCAGAATACCTCAGCAGAGGTCGTGTCCCAGGCCAGACAACTTCTGCTGAATTAGTCAGATTGGAAGAAAATCCAGTTTCAAATTGGAGCACATGTGAAGTTTCTTACAATATAGCTCACATACATCTTGGCAAGTGGGCATAAGTGATACACTTGCCCTTTGTTTGTTAAAGGAATACTCCAACATTTTGGGCAAAATACCCTTTTTTACCCTTATCCAGAGAGAGACAAGATGTTCTATACCATTGTCACCTCTGTACGTCCATTGGTTCGGCTCCTACAGGTAGCATTTCATGTTAGCTTAGCATAAAGACTTGAAGTCTACAGGAGTCATTAGCCTAGCTCTATCAAAGTGAAAAAAGTAAAGCTTACATCAACTCGGAAGTCTTATTTACACAATGTATAATGTGTGTAATGTGTAATGTGTATTGTGTGTTACATGGTAATGAAATACACAATTTAATGTTATTGTTTTGTTTGTTTTAAGGGAAGTTAGATAGTAGGAACTATAGTTATAGTTCCTACCCTCTAGTTTATCCTAAAATGACCCTCGTTTTTTTTAAAAAATTCCAAGATGTGTATTTCAAATACACATGATGAGACACCTTCGGAATTGTTGTAAGGGTTTTTTTTTCACTTTGACGGAGCTAGGTTACTGTCTGACCGAATGCATGCTCGGCTGTCCTGGTTAAAGGTGGAGGAGAGACTGCTTTTCGGTCTTTTAACCCCTTTTTTTTTTCCAGAAAACATATGTATAAAACAGCCAAGATGTCTATTTTCAAGGTTAACCTTTGTCCGAGAGAAGCATCACCATGAAACCAGACAGGTGATAATGGATAATGTTAGAATCTCACAACCCAGGACAAATGCTAAATGAAAAAAATCTGTCATTATCTGTCGGTTATAGTTCCTACCATCTACCTTCTCCTCAAACAACTCGTAAAAAAAAAAAAATCCAAGACATGTATTTACCGTGTTACTGTGTAACACACATGATACATTGTGTAAATAAGTTGCTGTAAGGTTTTTTGTTTTGTTTTGTTTTGTTTTCACTTTGATGTAGCTTGGCTAATGACTGGACATACAGAGGTGAAAATGGTATCGAACATCTTGTCTCAGTCTGGGTTAAGTCAGAAAAGGGGTATTTTGCAGAAAACTGAGTATTCCTTTAAAGTTTTAACTGAAATGAGATGAGTCTAGATTGTTTGACTAGATTACATTAGATTAAAGAAAAATAGACTACAAATGTGAGCAAATGTTAGCAAAAAAAAAAGTTAAATAGAAATAGAAATGTATAATACAGTTTTATGAGGATGTGCAAAACAACATCTTTAGAACTTACTGGGACAAAGAGATAACAAATGAAAAATCTGTCAATATGAAAAAGTGGCCAAAACATGAAATGTGTGGTATGAAATTAGTGAAAAGTTATTAAAATTGATATATATGCAGTTTTTGAATATGTGAACATAAAGAAAAACTGTGAAATTACAATAAATATCTGGATGTGCAAATATGTGTTCGACTTGAATTCAGCTCATGCCCTTGATCGCATCACGACCTCGTGCACGAGCATCCCACTCACAAGTGCATATCGGGTTCAGCTGTGAAGTCAATGAAAAGCGGACGGTTTAAACATTTGCCAGACTCTGGAATATCAAGCAGCGGTCTTATGTGTGTTTGTTTGAATTGAAAAGAAACAGATGCTTTGAAAGTGACACCTCATTTTTAAAAGTGTACAGATGGGATCCAGCACAAAAGAACTTTGAACCAATTATCATATTCTATCTCTCTCTCTCTCTCCACTGCCCCTCATGATTAAACATGGGGGAGTTAAATCAGACGATTAGCATGCTGTCAGGGAGAAGTGTAACTGCTGTTGTGTTTCACAGTGTGAGAGACAAAGCGCTGGCCTGCACACCGACAAGCTTCCCTGGCCAGCTACAGTAAACTGGTAAACACACGGTCTGTTTGGCTCAGCGGGGGACGACAAACACCCACAGAGAAGGGAGGGATGAGAAGGCAGGAGGAACTGAAGAGAGGATCGGTTTTGACTCTTTTGGTTTCTGTGTCGCTTGACACCTCATGTCCAGAAATCTGAGGGCGAACAAGTTGTTCTGAAAGGTCCCGGCACAACTGCCATGGACAGTGTGAATGGAGACAGGAGGAAGAGGGAGGGGGCATAAACAGCTTTTTCCTTTAGAGAGAAGGAGTGGGCAGTCCTCTCACCTTCAACATTCATTATTTAAGTAGAGGGGTAAACAGAGTATTGGGATGAAGCGCTTGTGGGATTTACTCCTCAAAAGGAAGAACAAATTAAGATACTCTTGAAGGCCAGTTGATATTCTAAAAGAAGTCTTTATTACTATACAGCCTAAGAACAATTTGAGTTCAGGAGAAAGCACTGCTCAGGGTTACATGACAAAGAGACAAGGTATCTTATCCTGTAACCCTGGAGGAGGCTTTTTGCCAAAACACATCAGTTTTAATGTAATGATACCTCTTTGAACATCCATTAGCTTCCAAGATCAGTTGAATTTGTTCTTCCATTTTTTTCACACTGATTTTTTGTAAGGCAATTTAGTGACAGTTTGATGTTCTTCTTTTAATTCAATCCTGGACCAGTTGAGGCAAGCATGAGGCCAAGAGTTGAACCTAGGAACTTCTTGCCGTGAGGCAAGACCACAAACCATTGAGCCACTGTGCCACCCCCCCAACATCTAAGATCATTGGACTTTGGATTGCGGACTGTGGACTTTGGACTTAGATTTTGCACTTTGGACTGTGAACTGTGGACTTTGAACTTTAGACTATCGGACACTCATTAAAGCACAGGACCCTGAATACCGCCTCAAAACATGCATCACCTGTACTCCCAGCTGCAATCATCTATGAAAAAAGCTGACTTCACTGTCATAGCTCATACCAAACTGCCTCAACATACTGGACTACTTTTGGTATAATTGTTGTGTGCATCTCTAGTGTCAGTATGTCTATTTGTCTGTGTCTTGGGGGCTGGAAACAATGCGTTTCTCTGAGATGAATAAGGTGCCTATCCATGTATACATGCATAGATGCATGTATACATGTGATCACACTTTTCCTGTGCTTGCTCAGTAACATTTGGAGGACATCGGTGCAAACTGATGCCCGTCCGCTGCAAGACGTCCGTTCATTGAGGCTGGGACCTGGGCGTGTGCCCACCGTGCTGTGCCATGCCATACTGTGCCGTGCGGTACCACATAACCATACCAACAGGCCTGGGCTTTGGTCCAGCAAGACTGCAGGCTCTGGAAGCTGTCAGCAGCAGGTCCGTTTGACAGCATGCAAATGTATGCAAACGAAGAGGTCCAGCCATGACGCACCTGCACACAGGAGGAATGGACTATGCCCTTCCCAGCAGAGGACTTAGTATGCTGCACCCCTCTGGGTAC